>CAKAJE020000898.1:0-28913 GCA_916610135.2 Macropis europaea
ATTTTTATATTACGGTTAATATAAGAAAATGGCGTAATTCTATCACATTTGTTCAACTTACGTCGCTCCTATTTCAGATAGCGTATTGGGCTAGGCAGCATCTCAAAGCGCATGGAATGGCGAGTAAAATGCACTATTAAACTTCGAGGGTAGTGCAAATAGAGACCCGATTAGATCATTTTATATTATAGTGAATTTAAGAATTCAGCGAAATTCTCTCACATTTGTTCAATTTACGTCGCTCCTATTTCAGATAGCGTATTGGGCTAAGCGGCATCTCAAAGCGTATGAAATGGCGAATAAAATGCACTATTAAAGTTCTAGGCTAGGGCGAACAGAGACCAGATTAGATCATTTTACATTAAGGTTAATATAAGAATTCAGGGAAATTCTATCACATTTGTTCAATTTACGGCGCTCCTATTTCAGATAGCGTATTGGGCTAAGCGGCATCACAAAGCGCATGAAATGGCGAGTAAAATGCACTATTAAACTTCTATGATAGGGCAATCAGAGACCCGATTAGATCATTTTATATTTTGGTTAATATATGAATGCAGCGAAATTCTATCACATTTGTTCCATTTACGTCGCTCCTATTTCAGATAGCGTATTGGGCTAAGCGGCATCTCAAAGCGCATGAAATGTCGAGTAAAACGCACTATTAAACTTCTAGGGTAGGGCAAACAGAGACCCGATTAGATCATTTTATATTATGGTTAATTTAAGAATTCAGCAAAATTCTGTCACATTTGTTCAATTTACGTTGCTCCTATTTCGGATAGCGTACTGCGCTGGACGGCATCTTAAAGCGCGTGGAATGGCGAGTAAAATGCACTACTAAACTTCTATGATAGGGCAATCAGAGACCCGATTAGATGATTTTATATTTTGTTTAATATAAGATTTCAAGGAAATTCTATCACATTTGTTCAATTTACGTCGCTCCTATTTCAGATAGCGTATTGGGCTAAGCGGCATCTCAAAGCGCATGAAATGACGAGTAAAATGCACTATTAAACTTCGAGGGTAGGGCAAATAGAGATCCGATTAGATAATTTTATATTATAGTTAATTTAAGAATTCAGCGAAATTCTATCACATTTGTTCAATTTACGTCGCTCATATTTCAGATAGCGTATTGGGCTAAGCGGCATCTCAAAGCGCATGAAATGGCGAGTAAAATGCACTATTAAACTTCTAGGGTAGGGGAAACAGAGACCCGATTAGATCATTTTATATTATGGTTAATTTAAGAATTCAGCAAAATTCTATCACATTTGTTCAATTTACGTCGCTCCTATTTCAGATAGCGTACTGGGCTATGCGGCATCTTAAAGCGCGTGGAATGGCGAGTAAAATGCACTACTAAACTTCTATGATAGGAGAATCAGAGACCCGATTAGATCACTTTATATTTTGGTTAATATGAGAATTCAGCGAAATTCTATCACATTTGTTCTATTTACGTCGCTCCTATTTCAGATAGCGTATTGGGCTTAGCGGCATCTCAAAGCGTATGAAATCGCGAATAAAATGCACTATTAAAGTTCTAGGCTAGGGCGAACAGAGACCAGATTAGATCATTTTACATTATGGTTAATAAAAGAATTCAGCGAAATTCCATCACATTTGTTCAATTTACATCGCTCCTATTTCAGATAGCGTATTGGGCTAAGCGGCATCTCAAAGCGCATGAAATGACGAGTAAAATGCACTATTAAACTTCTAGGGTAGGGCAAACAGAGACCCGATTAGTTCATTTTATATTATGGTTAATTTAAGAATTCAGCGAAATTCTATCACATTTGCTCAATTTACGTCGCTCCAATTTCAGATAGCGTATTGGGCTAAGCGGCATCTCAAAGCGCAAGAAGTGGCGAATAAAATGCACTATTAAACTTATAGGCTAGGGCGAACAGAGACCCGATTAGATCATTTTACATTATGGTTAATAAAAGAATTCAGCGAAATTCTTTCACATTTGTTCAATTTACGTCTCTCCTATTTCAGATAGCGCAGTGTGCTAAGCGGCATCTCAAAGCGCATGAAATGACGAGTGAAATGCAGTATTAAACTTCTAGGGTAAGGGAAAGAGTGTCCAGATTAGATCATTTTATATTACGGTTAGTATAAGAATTCAGCAAAATTCTGTCACATTTTTTCAATTTACGTTGCTCCTATTTCAGATAGCGTACTGGGCTTGGCGGCATCTTAAAGCGCGTGGAATGACGAGTGAAATGCACTATTAAACTTCTAGGGTAGGGCAAACAGAGACCCGATTAGATCATTTTATATTACCGTTAATTTAAGAATTCAGCAAAATTGTGTCACATTTGTTCAATTTACGTCGCTCCTATTTCAGATAGCGTACTGGGCTAGACGGCATCTTAATGCGCGTGGAAGGGCGAGTAAAATGCACTACTAAACTTCTATGATAGGGCAATCAGAGACCGGTTAGATGATTTTATATTTTGTTTAATATAAGATTTCAAGGAAATTCTATCACATTTGTTCAATTTACGTCGCTCCTATTTCAGATAGCGTATTGGGCTAAGCGGCATCTCAAAGCGCATGAAATGACGAGTAAAATGCACTATTAAACTTCGAGGGTAGGGCAAATAGAGATCCGATTAGATAATTTTATATTATAGTTAATTTAAGAATTCAGCGAAATTCTATCACATTTGTTCAATTTACGTCGCTCATATTTCAGATAGCGTATTGTGCTATGCGGCATCTCAAAGCGCATGGAATGGCGAGTAAAATGCACTATTAAACTTCTAGGGTAAGGCAAACAGAGACCCGATTAGATCATTTTATATTACGGTTAATATAAGAATTCAGCGTAATTCTATCACATTTGTTCAATTTACGTCGCTCCTATTTCAGATAGCGTACGGGGCTAGGCGGCATCTTAAAGCGCGTGGAATGGCGAGTAAAATGCACTATTAAACTTCTATGATAGGGCAATCAGGGACCCGATCAGATCATTTTATATTTTGGTTAATATAAGAATTCAAGGAAATTCTATCACATTTGTTCAATTTACGTCGCTCCTATTTCAGATAGCGTATTGGGCTAAGCGGCATCTCAAAGCGCATGAAATGATGAGTGCAATGCACTATGAAACTTCTCTGATAGGGCAATCAGAGACGCGATTAGATCATTTTACATTATGGTTAATAAAAGAATTCAGCGAAATTCTATCACATTTGTTCAATTTACGTCGCTCCTATTTCAGATAGCGTATTGGGCTAAGCGGCATCTCAAAGCGCATGAAATGATGTGTGAAATGCACTATTAAACTTCTATGATAGGGCAATCAGAGACCCGATCAGATCATTTTATATTACGGTTAATATAAGAATTCAGCGTAATTCTATCACATTTGTTCAATTTACGTCGCTCCTATTTCAGATAGCGTACGGGGTTAGGCGGCATCTTCAAGCGCGTGGAATGGCGAGTAAAATGCACTAATAAACTTCTATGATAGGGCAATCAGGGACCCGATCAGATCATTTTATATTTTGGTTAATATATGAATTCAGCGAAATTCTATCACATTTGTTCAACTTACGCCGCTCCTGCTTGAGATAGCGTACTGGACTAGGCGGCAACTTAAAGCGCGTGGAATGGCGAGTAAAATGCAGTACTAAACTTCTATGATAGGGCAATCGGAGACCCGATTAGATCATTTTATATTTTGTTTAATATAAGATTTCAGTGAAATTCTATCACATTTGTTCAATTTACGTCGCTACTATTTCAGATAGCGTATTGGGCCAAGCGGCATCTCAAAGCGCATGGAATGACGAGTAAAATGCACTATTAAACTTCTAGGCTAGGGCAAACAGAGACCCGATTAAATCATTCTACATTAAGGTTAATATAAGAATTCAGGGAAATTCTATCACAATTGTTCAATTTACGGCGATCCTATTTCAGATAGCGTATTGGGCTAAGCGGCTTCAGAAAGCGCATGAAATGGCGAGTAAAATGCACTATTAAACTTCTAGGGTAAGGCAAACAGGGACCCGATTAGATCATTTTATATTACGGTTAATATAAGATTTCAGCGTAATTCTATCACATTTGTTAAACTTACGTCGCTCCTACTTCAGATAGCGTACTGGGCTAGGCGGCATCATAAAGCGGGTGGAAGGGCGAGTAAAATGCACTATTAAACTTCTAGGCTAGGGCGAACAGAGACCCGATTAGATCATTGTATATTATGGTTGATTTAAGAATTCAACGAAATTCTATCACATTTGTTCAACTTACGTTGCTCCTATTTCAGATAACGTACCGGGCTGGGCGGCATCTTAAAGCGCGTGGAATGGCGAGTAAAATGCACTATTAAACTTCTATGATAGGGCAATCAGGGACCCGATTAGATCATTTTATAATTTGGTTAATATAAGAATTCAGCGAAATTCTATCACATTTGTTCAATTTACATCGCTCCTATTTCAGATAGCGTATTGGGCTAAGCAGCATCTCAAAGCGCATGGAATGGCGAGTAAAATGCACTATTAAACTTCGAGGGTAGGGCAAATAGAGACCCGATTAGATCATTTTATATTATAGTGAATTTAAGAATTCAGCGAAATTCTCTCACATTTGTTCAATTTACGTCAGTCCTATTTCAGATAGCGTATTGGGCTAAGCGGCATCTCAAAGCGCATGAAATGGCGAGTAAAACGCACTATTAAACTTCTAGGCTAGGGCGAACAGAGACTCGATTAGATCATTTTACATTATTGTTAATAACAGAATTCAGCGAAATTCAATCACATTTGTTCAACTTACGTCGCTCCTATTTCAGGTAGCGTATTGGGCTAAGCAGCATCTCAAAGCGCATGGAATGGCGAGTAAAATGCACTATTAAACTTCTATGATAGGGCAATCAGTGACCCGATTAGATCATTTTATATTATAGTTAATTTAAGAATTCAGCGAAATTCTATCACATTTGTTCAATTTACGTCGCTCCTATTTCGGATAGCGTATTGGGCCAAGCAGCATATCAAAGCGCATGAAATGTAGAATAAAATGCACTATTAAACTTCTAGGCTAGGGCAAACAGAGACCCGATTAAATCATTTTACATTAAGGTTAATATAAGAATTCAGGGAAATTCTATCACAATTGTTCAATTCACGGCGATCCTATTTCAGATAGCGTATTGGGCTAAGCGGCTTCAGAAAGCGCATGAAATGGCGAGTAAAATGCACTATTAAACTTCTAGGGTAAGGCAAACAGGGACCCGATTAGATCATTTTATATTACGGTTAATATAAGATTTCAGCGTAATTCTATCACATTTGTTAAACTTACGTCGCTCCTACTTCAGATAGCGTACTGGGCTAGGCGGCATCATAAAGCGGGTGGAAGGGCGAGTAAAATGCACTATTAAACTTCTAGGCTAGGGCGAACAGAGACCCGATTAGATCATTGTATATTATGGTTGATTTAAGAATTCAACGAAATTCTATCACATTTGTTCAACTTACGTTGCTCCTATTTCAGATAGCGTACCGGGCTGGGAGGCATCTTAAAGCGCATGGAATGGCGAGTAAAATGCACTATTAAACTTCGAGGGAAGGGCAAATAGAGACCCGATTAGATCATTTTATATTATTGTTAATAACAGAATTCAGCGAAATTCAATCACATTTGTTCAACTTACGTCGCTCCTATTTCAGGTAGCGTATTGGGCTAAGCGGCATCTCAAAGCGCATGAAATGGCGAGTAAAACGCACTATTAAACTTCTAGGCTAGGGCGAACAGAGACTCGATTAGATCATTTTACATTATGGTTAATAAAAGAATTCAGCGAAATTCTATCACATTTGTTCAACTTACGTCGCTCCTATTTCAGGTAGCGTATTGGGCTAAGCGGCATCTCAAAGCGCATGAAATGGCGAGTAAAATGCACTATTAAACTTCTAGGGTAAGGCAAACAGAGACCCGATTAGATCATTTTATATTACGGTTAATATAAGAATTCAGGGAAATTCTATCACATTTGTTCAATTTACGGCGCTCCTATTTCAGATAGCGTATTGGGCTAAGCGGCATCACAAAGCGCATGAAATGGCGAGTAAAATGCACTATTAAACTTCTAGGGTAGGGGAAACAGAGACCCGATTAGATCATTTTATATTATGGTTAATTTAAGAATTCAGCAAAATTCTATCACATTTGTTCAATTTACGTCGCTCCTATTTCAGATAGCGTACTGGGCTATGCGGCATCTTAAAGCGCGTGGAATGGCGAGTAAAATGCACTACTAAACTTCTATGATAGGAGAATCAGAGACCCGATTAGATCACTTTATATTTTGGTTAATATGAGAATTCAGCGAAATTCTATCACATTTGTTCTATTTACGTCGCTCCTATTTCAGATAGCGTATTGGGCTTAGCGGCATCTCAAAGCGTATGAAATCGCGAATAAAATGCACTATTAAAGTTCTAGGCTAGGGCGAACAGAGACCAGATTAGATCATTTTACATTATGGTTAATAAAAGAATTCAGCGAAATTCCATCACATTTGTTCAATTTACATCGCTCCTATTTCAGATAGCGTATTGGGCTAAGCGGCATCTCAAAGCGCATGAAATGACGAGTAAAATGCACTATTAAACTTCTAGGGTAGGGCAAACAGAGACCCGATTAGTTCATTTTATATTATGGTTAATTTAAGAATTCAGCGAAATTCTATCACATTTGCTCAATTTACGTCGCTCCAATTTCAGATAGCGTATTGGGCTAAGCGGCATCTCAAAGCGCAAGAAGTGGCGAATAAAATGCACTATTAAACTTATAGGCTAGGGCGAACAGAGACCCGATTAGATCATTTTACATTATGGTTAATAAAAGAATTCAGCGAAATTCTTTCACATTTGTTCAATTTACGTCTCTCCTATTTCAGATAGCGCAGTGTGCTAAGCGGCATCTCAAAGCGCATGAAATGACGAGTGAAATGCAGTATTAAACTTCTAGGGTAAGGGAAAGAGTGTCCAGATTAGATCATTTTATATTACGGTTAGTATAAGAATTCAGCAAAATTCTGTCACATTTTTTCAATTTACGTTGCTCCTATTTCAGATAGCGTACTGGGCTTGGCGGCATCTTAAAGCGCGTGGAATGACGAGTGAAATGCACTACTAAACTTCTATGATAGGGCAATCGGAGACCCGATTAGATCATTTTATATTTTGTTTAATATAAGATTTCAGTGAAATTCTATCACATTTGTTCAATTTACGTCGCTACTATTTCAGATAGCGTATTGGGCCAAGCGGCATCTCAAAGCGCATGGAATGACGAGTAAAATGCACTATTAAACTTCTAGGCTAGGGCAAACAGAGACCCGATTAAATCATTCTACATTAAGGTTAATATAAGAATTCAGGGAAATTCTATCACAATTGTTCAATTTACGGCGATCCTATTTCAGATAGCATATTGGGCTAAGCGGCTTCAGAAAGCGCATGAAATGGCGAGTAAAATGCACTATTAAACTTCTAGGGTAAGGCAAACAGGGACCCGATTAGATCATTTTATATTACGGTTAATATAAGATTTCAGCGTAATTCTATCACATTTGTTAAACTTACGTCGCTCCTATTTCAGATAACGTACCGGGCTGGGCGGCATCTTAAAGCGCGTGGAATGGCGAGTAAAATGCACTATTAAACTTCTATGATAGGGCAATCAGGGACCCGATTAGATCATTTTATAATTTGGTTAATATAAGAATTCAGCGAAATTCTATCACATTTGTTCAATTTACATCGCTCCTATTTCAGATAGCGTATTGGGCTAAGCAGCATCTCAAAGCGCATGGAATGGCGAGTAAAATGCACTATTAAACTTCGAGGGTAGGGCAAATAGAGACCCGATTAGATCATTTTATATTATAGTGAATTTAAGAATTCAGCGAAATTCTCTCACATTTGTTCAATTTACGTCAGTCCTATTTCAGATAGCGTATTGGGCTAAGCGGCATCTCAAAGCGCATGAAATGGCGAGTAAAACGCACTATTAAACTTCTAGGCTAGGGCGAACAGAGACTCGATTAGATCATTTTACATTATTGTTAATAACAGAATTCAGCGAAATTCAATCACATTTGTTCAACTTACGTCGCTCCTATTTCAGGTAGCGTATTGGGCTAAGCAGCATCTCAAAGCGCATGGAATGGCGAGTAAAATGCACTATTAAACTTCTATGATAGAGCAATCAGTGACCCGATTAGATCATTTTATATTATAGTTAATTTAAGAATTCAGCGAAATTCTATCACATTTGTTCAATTTACGTCGCTCCTATTTCGGATAGCGTATTGGGCCAAGCAGCATATCAAAGCGCATGAAATGTAGAATAAAATGCACTATTAAACTTCTAGGCTAGGGCAAACAGAGACCCGATTAAATCATTTTACATTAAGGTTAATATAAGAATTCAGGGAAATTCTATCACAATTGTTCAATTCACGGCGATCCTATTTCAGATAGCGTATTGGGCTAAGCGGCTTCAGAAAGCGCATGAAATGGCGAGTAAAATGCACTATTAAACTTCTAGGGTAAGGCAAACAGGGACCCGATTAGATCATTTTATATTACGGTTAATATAAGATTTCAGCGTAATTCTATCACATTTGTTAAACTTACGTCGCTCCTACTTCAGATAGCGTACTGGGCTAGGCGGCATCATAAAGCGGGTGGAAGGGCGAGTAAAATGCACTATTAAACTTCTAGGCTAGGGCGAACAGAGACCCGATTAGATCATTGTATATTATGGTTGATTTAAGAATTCAACGAAATTCTATCACATTTGTTCAACTTACGTTGCTCCTATTTCAGATAGCGTACCGGGCTGGGAGGCATCTTAAAGCGCGTGGAATGGCGAGTAAAATGCACTATTAAACTTCTATGATAGGGCAATCAGGGACCCGATTAGATCATTCTATAATTTGGTTAATATAAGAATTCAGCGAAATTCTATCACATTTGTTCAATTTACATCGCTCCTATTTCAGATAGCGTATTGGGCTAAGCAGCATCTCAAAGCGCATGGAATGGCGAGTAAAATGCACTATTAAACTTCGAGGGTAGGGCAAATAGAGACTCGATTAGATCATTTTACATTATTGTTAATAACAGAATTCAGCGAAATTCAATCACATTTGTTCAACTTACGTCGCTCCTATTTCAGGTAGCGTATTGGGCTAAGCGGCATCTCAAAGCGCATGGAATGGCGAGTAAAATGCACTATTAAACTTCTATGATAGGGCAATCAGTGACCCGATTAGATCATTTTATATTATAGTTAATTTAAGAATTCAGCGAAATTCTATCACATTTGTTCAATTTACGTCGCTCCTATTTCGGATAGCGTACTGGGCTAGGCGGCATCCAAAAGCGCGTGGAGTGGCGAGTAAAATGCACTATTAATCATCTATGATAGGGCAATCAGAGACCCGATTAGATCATTTTATATTTTGGTTAATATAAGATTTCAGGGAAATTCTATCACATTTGTTCAATTTACGTCGCTCCTATTTCAGATAGCGTATTGGGCTACGCGGCATCTGAAAGCGCATGAAATGCCGAATACAATGCACTATTCAACTTCTAGGGTAGGGCAAACGGAGACCCGATTAGATCATCTAATATTATGGTTAATTTAAGAATTCAGCAAAATTCTATCACACTTGTTCAATTAACGTCGCTCCTATTTCAGATAGCGGATTGGGCTAAGCGGAATCTCAAAGCGCATGAAATGGCGAGTAAAATGCACTATTAAACTTCTAGGGTAGGGCAAACAGAGACCCGATTAGTTCATTTTATATTATGGTTAATTTAAGAATTCAGCGAAATTCTATCACATTCGTTCAATTTACGTCGCTCCTATTTCAGATAGCGTATTGGTCTAAGGGCATCTCAAAGCGCATGAAATGGCGATTACATGCACTGTTAAAGTTCTAGGTTAGGGCGGACAGAGACCCGATTCGATTATTTCACATTATGGTTAATAAAAGTATTCAGCGAAATTCTATCTCATTTGTTCAATTTACATCGCTCCTATTTCAGATAGCGTATTGGGCTAAACGGCATCTCAAAGCGCATGAAATGGCGAGTAAAATGCACTATTAGACTTCTCTGGTAGGGCGAACAGAAACCCGATTAGATCATTTTACATTAAGGTTAATATAAGATTTCAAGGAAATTCTATCACATTTGTTGAATTTACGTCGCTCCTATTTCAGATAGCGTATTGGGCTAAGCGGCATCTCAAAGCGCATGAAATGACGAGTAAAATGCACTATCAAACTTCTAGGGTAGGGCAAATAGAGACCCGATTAGATAATATTATATTATAGTTAATTTAAGAATTCAGCGAAATTCTATCACATTTGTTCAATTTACGTCGCTCCTATTTCAGATAGCGTATTGGGCTAAGCGGCATCTCAAAGCGCATGAGATGGCGAGTAAAATGCACTATTAAAGTTCTAGGCTAGGGCGAACAGAGACCGGATTAGATCATTTTATATTATGGTTAATTTAATCATTAAGCAAAATTCCATCACATTTGTTCTGAGGTGAATGTGTGCGTAATGGATAACTCCGATTTGCGTTACACGCTCAATTTATTTACAATGTATATAATAGAATAAGAGCAGGTATGGTCTGCGTCGCACGGTCGTACACGTGGTGAGTCGCAAGAGGTTCCGCCTCGTGTTCTCGTGTGGTGACCGCGGCGCGCAGTCAGAAAACAACAGAAAAAAACTCGTCGCGCAATCGGCAACCGTCGTCCGTTGCCGGTCTACGACGCGCCTGTGTTCGTACACTTTTAAAGAAAGATAGACCGTAAGCCTTTAAAGAAAAGAAACTAAGCGAGGGTAATATCTCGATCTTTCACGGCAGGGATGTGGTAGCAGTGCCGTAGCTGCTACATCACCCCCCTGCCAGTGATTTACCTAATCACGAAAATCCAGCTTGAAATCTGTCGAGAAATCGTACTCGCCTACCTGCGCGGGTGGTAAATTGTGGTGTTACAATACCGCGAGATACATTTGGTTCTGTGTCGGAATTATTACAATTTTTATGTGTTAAATGATCACTTACAATATACGCGGGTTTTAACCTCTCGATTGAAATTGTGACATGTTTTCCTTGACGGTCTATTAGAAAGGTTTTATGTCCGCGGCTAATGACACGATATGGTCCATCATAAGGTTGTTGTAGAATGCCTTTCGATGCGTCGTGTCGTACGAAAACATGCTCGGAACTGGCAAGGTCTTTGTACACGAAGGTCCGCCGTGACCCATGGTGAGAACCTGCGACTGGGCTCAGGTCCTGGAAATGTTGTCGCAGTTCTTTTACAAATGAAGTTGCGTCAGTGTCAGCTTCACCTGGACGCGGAGACAGGAATTCTCCAGGAAGTCGCAATGGTTCGCCGTACACCAACTCTGCTGTCGTTGCTTTTAAATCTTCCCTCCAGGCTGAACGAATACCCAGCAACGTGGTGGGAAGAATCTCTGTCCAACGTTGATTTTCATGGCAACGTATGGCTGCCTTTAACTGACGGTGGAACCTTTCCACCATCCCATTAGCCGCCGGGTGATATGCCGTAGTTCTTAGATGTCTGCTACCTGTTAACAAGCTTAATTGTTTAAAAAGATTGGACTCAAATTGTCTACCTTGGTCCGTGGTGATCCTTAGCGGCGTTCCAAACCGAACAATCCACCCCTCGTAAAAGGCTCGAGCTACTGTGGCTGCTTCCTGGTCGCGGAGAGGTATTGCCTCAGGCCAGCGCGTAAAGCGATCCACGCAGGTAAGGCAATATCTGTATCCTTCGGAGACAGGCAGGATGACAATGTCCAAATGAACATGTTCGAACCTCGCCGATGGTCGCGAAAAAGAACCGAGGGGTGCTGATACGTGCCTGGTGATCTTGGAGCGTTGACATTGGATACAGTTCCGGGCCCATCTTCTGCAGTCTGTTTTGATCGATGGCCAAACGTACCTTTGCGTGATCAGTTTGACAGTGGCGTTGATTCCTGGATGCGATATTTTGTGTAGTGCGTTGAATGCAGTTTGACGAAACGATTTTGTGAGGAAAGGGCGAACGGTGTCTGTAGATATGTCGCAGTAAATTTGTTGTGTACTTCCCGGAATGGATATGCGTTTTAAATTCAAACCGGTGTTGCCTTGTAAGTACGTCAGTAATTCCTCGTCTTCTTCTTGCGATTTGGCCAGCATTTCAAAATCCAAAGTCTCTTCGATTTCGTCCACTCTTGACAACGCATCGGCGACAACGTTATCTCGACCTGCTACGTGGCGGATGTCCGTTGAGAATTCACTAATGAAGCTGAGATATCGAAATTGTCTTGGGGTGAATTTTTCTGGTTTCTGTTGGAAAGCGTAAATGATTGGTTTATGGTCTGTGAAGATAGTGAAAGTTCTTCCCTCGATCATATGACGGAAATATTTGACTGCGAGGTAGATAGCGAGTAATTCTCTGTCGTATGTAGCGTATTTCTGTTCCGTTGAGCTGAGTTTTTTTGAAAAGAAACCCAGTGGTTCCCAATTATCACCGATGCGTTGTTGAAGCGCGGCGCCAACAGCAGAATTCGAGGCGTCGCATATGATGGCCAATGGTGCGTCGATTTCAGGGTGTGTTAGTAGAGTAGCCTCTACTAACGCCTTTTTAGAGTCTTCAAATGCTGCGGTGGCGTCTGGTGTCCAATTTACAGGTGCGCTGCCTTTTATATTGTCCGCCAGCATGTCGTTCAGAGGTGCATGTACCTGTGCGGCTTTAGGTATGAAACGTCTATAAAAATTTACCATACCTAAAAACTGCCGTAATTGTTTCGCTGTGGTCGGCCGTGGATACTTTAAAATGGCCTCAACCTTTTCGGTGGATGGTCGGGTGCCTGATTCCGACACCAGGTAGCCTAAAAATTTTAACTCCGTCCTTCCGAAGATACATTTTGCAGTATTTATCACTATACCGTATTGTTTTAGCCGTTCAAAAACTATCTTGAGGTGTTGAAGGTGTTCCTCTTCGGATGTTGAAGCCACCAGTATGTCGTCAATGTATGCGAAACAAAAGTTCAAACCTCGCAACGCTTCATCGATAAAGCGCTGAAAGGTTTGAGCCGCGTTGCGCAACCCAAACGACATGAACGGAAATTCGAATAATCCGAAAGGAGTGGTAATAGCTGTCTTCGGAATATCTTCGGGTGCAACGGGGATTTGGTTGTAAGCTCGAACGAGATCAATGGTAGAAAAAATTTTCTTACCCCGCAAAGTTTGTGCAAAATCTTCAATATGCCTGACGGGATATCGGTCCGGCAAGGTCCTGGCGTTGAGAGCACGATAATCGCCACATGGTCTCCATTCGTCACTTCCTTTTTTGGGTACCATGTGCAAAGGTGACGACCAGCTACTCTCCGACGGTCGGGTTGTTCCTAATCGCGACATGGTTTCAAATTCCTTTTTGGCTGCCTGTAGCCTACCTGGTGCAAGACGCCGTGGTTTGCAGGTAACAGGTGGACCTGGTGCAGTACGAATGTGGTGCATCGTGCTGTGTTTTGGTTCGGAAGGTGTTCCTTCCGGTTTCGTAATTTCGGGAAATCGCTGGAGTAGAACATGATAAGCGGATTCCCCGAAGACTGTTTTGATGCTCGGGACGGCTTCGCGGGCAGGCATTCCTCGTGTCGAGAGAGACGTCACTTGATCTAAGAGACGGCGATTGCGAACGTCTACCATTAGTCCGAAGTGAGCGAGGAAATCGACCCCGATTATGGGCCTGGAGACGTCGGCGATTACGAATCTCCATGTGAAAACCCGACGTAACCCTAAATTGAGAGTTAAAGTCGTAGTCCCGTACGTTGCGATGGTGGTGCCATTTGCTGCGGAAAGCTCGTAGGATGATTTTTCGCGCCGTCCTCGGATCATTGCTCGTGGAAAGACACAGAGGTCGGCGCCTGTGTCGACCAAACATTGCGTCTTCGTGTCGTGATCGATGACGAAGAGACGGCGTAAAGTCGGGCTGGGGTCGCTAGCCGTCGTTAACGACTGCCCGGAATGTTTCCCGCCTGGAAGGTGCACGGCTGAATGCAATCCCTTGCGTCGGTACCGAAACTCCAGTGGTACCAGCAAATTCCATCCTTGCCATGTGTGCGCTTCCTCGATCGAGATCCGGAACGGCTCCGAGGACGTGAACGGGATCGAGGCTCCCTATCTCTCCGCGAGGTACGATCGCTCGTCATTTCTTGCCGAAGCGCCGCTATTTCTTCTCGTAGCGACAGAGCGAGCTGCGACATTTTCAATTGCAATAAAGCCTCGAGGGACCTACCTGCGTCGATTTCCTGCGGCGCCGGGGGTGACGCTTCGGCAATTTGATGGCAATGAGGCCTGGTATCGGTGATAGCGTCCGCCAGCTCGGCCACTTTGTCCAGTTCCGTGTCCTTCTGCGTGGCTAAAATTACCTGCGTGCTCGTCGGTAACCTCCCTAGCCAAAGGGTTCGCAATAAGGCGTCTGATACTTGCGTCCCGGCTAGGCTGCGCAGATGCCTCAAAAATTGCGAAGGTTTCCGATCGCCGATTTCCTCATGCTCCAGGAGGCGTCGCGTCTTCTGCTCTTGAGACACGCTCAAACGTCGGATCAGCTCGGTTTTTAATTTTTCGTACTGACCGGTCGCTGGCGGGTTCATTATTATGTCTCGAACCTCTGTGGCGTAGCGTGGATCCAGGGCACTCAGGATATACCCGAACCTGGTGCTGTCGGTGGTCACTCCGGATACCTCAAAACTCCTTTCCACCATGCTGAACCACATTTCCGGATCGCTAGGGCAAAAATCCGGTATACGAACGGCGACTCTTTCTATCGACGCTCTGCTCGTGGAGGCCTTGGCAGGGATATCCGCGTTCATGGCTGTATTGCTGCTTCAGCGGGGAGATCACTTACACTTTTAGCAGTTCTGCACGAATTACACTGTTGTATGAAAAGTTCACGGAAGTCTTTGAAGAAATACGGTCGATGGAGAGAAAAAAAAAATTTTGTCTTGTCACGATCACGATCACGATCACAATCACTTCACGATCACGTCGGGGTCACCAATAATTGAGGTGTATGGTGTGCGTAATGGATAACTCCGATTTGCGTTACACGCTCAATTTATTTACAATTAATATAACAGAATAAGAACAGGTATTGTCTGCGTCGCACGGTCGTACACGTGGTGAGTCGTAAGAGGTTCTGCCTCGTGTTCTCGTATGGTGACCGCGGCGCGCGGTCAGAAAACAACAGAAAAAACTCATCGCGCAATCGGCAACCGTCGTCCGTTGCCGGTCTACGACGCGCCTGTGTTCGTACACTTTTAAAGAAAGATAGACCGTAAGCATTTAAAGAAAAGAAAGTTAGCGAGGGTAATATCTCGATCTTTCACGGCAGGGATGTGGTAGCAGTGCCGTAGCTGCTACAAATATAAGAATTCAGCGAAATTCTATCACATTTGTTCAATTTACGTCGCTCCTATTACAGATAACTTATTGTGCTTAGCGGCATCTCAAAGCGCATGAAGTGGCGAGTGAAATGCACTATTAAACTTCTAGGGTAGTGCAAACAGAGACCCGATTAGATCATTTTACATTATGGTTAATGTAAGAATTCAGCGTAATTCTATCACATTTGTTCAACTTACGTCGCTCCTATTTCAGATAGCGTACTGGGCTAGGCGGCATCTTAAAGCGCGTGGAACGGCGAGTAAAATGCACTATTAAGCTTCTATGATAGGGCAATAAGAGACCCGATTAGATCATTTTATATTTTGGTTAATATAAGAATTCAGCGAAATTCTATCACATTTCTTCAATTTACGTCGCTCCTATTTCAGATAGCTTATAGGGCTAAGCGGCATCTCAAAGCGCATGAAATGACGAGTGAAATGCACTATTAAACTTCTATGATAGGGCAATCAGGGACCAGATTATATCATTTTATATTTTGGTTAATATATGAATGCAGCGAAATTCTATCACATTTGTTCAATTTGCGTCGCTCCTATTTCAGATAGCGTATTGGGCTAAGCGGCATCTCAAAGCGCATGAAATGTCGAGTGAAACGCACTATTAAACTTCTAGGGTAGGGCAAACAGAGACCCGATTAGATCATTTTATATTATGGTTAATTTAATCATTAAGCAAAATGCCATCACATTTGTTCAATTTACGTCGTTCCTATTTCAGATAGCGTACTGGGCTAGGCGGCATCTTAAAGCGCGTGGAATGGCGAGTAAAATGCACTATTAAGCTTCTATGATAGGGCAATCAGGGACCCGATCAGATCATTTTATATGTTGGTTAATAATAGAATTCAAGGAAATTCTATCACATTTGTTCAATTTACGTCGCTCCTATTTCAGCTAGCGTACTGGGCTAAGCGGCATCTCAAAGCGCATGAAATGATGTGTGAAATGCACTATTAAACTTATATGATAGGGCAATCAGAGACCCGATTAGATCATTTTATATTTTGGTTAATATATGAATTCAGCGAAATTCTATCACATTTGTTCAACTTACGCCGCTCCTGCTTGAGATAGCGTACTGGACTAGGCGGCAACTTAAAGCGTGTGGAATGGCGAGTAAAATGCAGTACTAAACTTCTATGATAGGGCAATCGGAGACCCGATTAGATCATTTTATATTTTGTTTAATATAAGATTTCAGTGAAATTCTATCACATTTGTTCAATTTACGTCGCTCCTATTTCAGAGAGCGTATTGGGCTAAGCGGCATCACAAAGCGCATGAAATGGCGAGTAAAATGCACTATTAAACTTCTAGGGTACGCCAAACAGGGACCCGATTAGATCATTTTATATTACGGTTAATATAAGATTTCAGCGTAATTCTATCACATTTGTTAAACTTACGTCGCTCCTAATTCAGATAGCGTACTGGGCTAGGCTGCATCATAAAGCGGGTGGAAGGGCGAGTAAAATGCACTATTACACTTCTAGGCTAGGGCGAACAGAGACCCGATTAGATCATTGTATATTATGGTTGATTTAAGAATTCCACGAAATTCTATCACATTTGTTCAATTTACGTTGCACCAATTTCAGATAGCGCACTGGGCTGGGCGGCATCTTAAAGCGCGTGGAATGGCGAGTAAAATGCACTATTAAACTTCTAGGCTAGGGCGAACAGAGACCCGATTAGATCATTCTACATTAAGGTTAATATAAGAATTCAGGGAAATTCTATCACATTTTTTCAATTTACGTCGCTCCTATTTCAGATAGCGTATTGGGCTACGCGGCATCTCAAAGCGCATGAAATGTCAAATAAAATGCACTATTAAACTTGTAGGCTAGGGCGAACAGAGACCCGATTAGATCATTTTACATTATGGTTAATAAAAGAATTCAGCGAAATTCTATCACATTTGTTCAACTTACGTCGCTCCTATTTCAGATAGCGTGTTGGGCTAAGCGGCATCTCAAAGCGCATGAAATGGCGAGTAAAATGCACTATTAAACTTCTAGGGTAGGGCAAACAGAGACCCGATTAGATCATTTTATATTATAGTTAATTTAAGAATTCTGCAAAATTCTATCACATTTGTTCAATTTACGTCGCTCCTATGTCAGACAGCGTACTGGGCTAGGCGGCATCTTAAAGCGCGCGGAATGGCGAGTAAAATGCACTATTAAACTTATATGATAGGGCAATCAGAGACCCGATTAGATCATTTTATAATTTGGTTAATATAAGAATTCAGCGAAATTCTATCACATTTGTTCAATTTACGTCGCTCCTATTTCAGATAGCGTATTGGGCTAAGCGGCATCTCAAAGCGTATGAAATGGCGAATAAAATGCACTATCAAAGTTCTAGGCTAGGGCAACAGAGACCCGATTAGATCATTTTACATTATGGTTAATAAAAGAATTCAGCGAAATTCTATCACATTTGTTCAATTTACATCGCTCCTATTTCAGATAACGTATTGGGCTAAGCGGCATCTCAAAGCGCATGAAATGACGAGTAAAATGCACTATTAAACTTCTCGGATATGCCAAACAGAGACACGATTAGATCATTTTATATTACGGTTAATATAAGAATTCAGCGTAATTCTATCACATTGGTACAACTTACGTCGCTCCTATTTCAGATAGCATGCTGGGCTAGGCGGCATCTCAAAGCGCATGAGATGGCGATTGAAATGCACTATTAAACTTCTAGGCTACGGCGAACAGAGACCCGATTAGATCATTTTACATTATGGTTAATAAAAGAATTCAGCGAAATTCTATCACATTCGTTCAACTTACGTCGCTCCTATTTCAGATAGCGTACTGGGCTAGGCGGCATCTTAAAGCGCGCGGAATGGCGAGTAAAATGCACTATTAAACTTATATGATAGGGCAATCAGAGACCCGATTAGATCATTTTATAATTTGGTTAATATAAGAATTCAGCGAAATTCTATCACATTTGTTCAATTTACATCGCTCCTATTTCAGATAGCTTATAGGGCTAAGCGGCATCTCAAAGCGCATGAAATGACGAGTGAAATGCACTATTAAACTTCTATGATAGGGCAATCAGGGACCAGATTATATCATTTTATATTATGGTTAATTTAATCATTAAGCAAAATGCCATCACATTTGTTCAATTTACGTCGTTCCTATTTCAGATAGCGTACTGGGCTAGGCGGCATCTTAAAGCGCGTGGAATGGCGAGTAAAATGCACTATTAAGCTTCTATGATAGGGCAATCAGGGACCCGATCAGATCATTTTATATGTTGGTTAATAATAGAATTCAAGGAAATTCTATCACATTTGTTCAATTTACGTCGCTCCTATTTCAGCTAGCGTACTGGGCTAAGCGGCATCTCAAAGCGCATGAAATGATGTGTGAAATGCACTATTAAACTTATATGATAGGGCAATCAGAGACCCGATTAGATCATTTTATATTTTGGTTAATATATGAATTCAGCGAAATTCTATCACATTTGTTCAACTTACGCCGCTCCTGCTTGAGATAGCGTACTGGACTAGGCGGCAACTTAAAGCGTGTGGAATGGCGAGTAAAATGCAGTACTAAACTTCTATGATAGGGCAATCGGAGACCCGATTAGATCATTTTATATTTTGTTTAATATAAGATTTCAGTGAAATTCTATCACATTTGTTCAATTTACGTCGCTCCTATTTCAGAGAGCGTATTGGGCTAAGCGGCATCACAAAGCGCATGAAATGGCGAGTAAAATGCACTATTAAACTTCTAGGGTACGCCAAACAGGGACCCGATTAGATCATTTTATATTACGGTTAATATAAGATTTCAGCGTAATTCTATCACATTTGTTAAACTTACGTCGCTCCTAATTCAGATAGCGTACTGGGCTAGGCTGCATCATAAAGCGGGTGGAAGGGCGAGTAAAATGCACTATTAAACTTCTAGGCTAGGGCGAACAGAGACCCGATTAGATCATTCTACATTAAGGTTAATATAAGAATTCAGGGAAATTCTATCACATTTTTTCAATTTACGTCGCTCCTATTTCAGATAGCGTATTGGGCTACGCGGCATCTCAAAGCGCATGAAATGTCAAATAAAATGCACTATTAAACTTGTAGGCTAGGGCGAACAGAGACCCGATTAGATCATTTTACATTATGGTTAATAAAAGAATTCAGCGAAATTCTATCACATTCGTTCAACTTACGTCGCTCCTATTTCAGATAGCGTGTTGGGCTAAGCGGCATCTCAAAGCGCATGAAATGGCGAGTAAAATGCACTATTAAACTTCTAGGGTAGGGCAAACAGAGACCCGATTAGATCATTTTATATTATAGTTAATTTAAGAATTCTGCAAAATTCTATCACATTTGTTCAATTTACGTCGCTCCTATGTCAGACAGCGTACTGGGCTAGGCGGCATCTTAAAGCGCGCGGAATGGCGAGTAAAATGCACTATTAAACTTATATGATAGGGCAATCAGAGACCCGATTAGATCATTTTATAATTTGGTTAATATAAGAATTCAGCGAAATTCTATCACATTTGTTCAATTTACGTCGCTCCTATTTCAGATAGCGTATTGGGCTAAGCGGCATCTCAAAGCGTATGAAATGGCGAATAAAATGCACTATCAAAGTTCTAGGCTAGGGCAACAGAGACCCGATTAGATCATTTTACATTATGGTTAATAAAAGAATTCAGCGAAATTCTATCACATTTGTTCAATTTACATCGCTCCTATTTCAGATAACGTATTGGGCTAAGCGGCATCTCAAAGCGCATGAAATGACGAGTAAAATGCACTATTAAACTTCTCGGATATGCCAAACAGAGACACGATTAGATCATTTTATATTACGGTTAATATAAGAATTCAGCGTAATTCTATCACATTGGTACAACTTACGTCGCTCCTATTTCAGATAGCATGCTGGGCTAGGCGGCATCTCAAAGCGCATGAAATGGCGATTGAAATGCACTATTAAACTTCTAGGCTACGGCGAACAGAGACCCGATTAGATCATTTTACATTATGGTTAATAAAAGAATTCAGCGAAATTCTATCACATTCGTTCAACTTACGTCGCTCCTATTTCAGATAGCGTACTGGGCTAGGCGGCATCTTAAAGCGCGTGGACTGGCTAGTAAAATGCACTACTAAACTTCTATGATAGGGCAATGAGGGACCTGATCAGATCATTTTATATTTTGGTTAATATAAGATTTCAAGGAAATTCTATCACATTTGTTCAATTTACGTGCTCCTATTTCAGACAGCGTATTGGGCTAAGCTACATCTCAAAGCGCATGAAATTACGAGTAAAATGCACTAATAAACTTCTAGGGTAGGGCAAATAGAGACCGGATTAGATAATTTTATATTATAGTTAATTTAAGAATTCAGCGAAATTCTATCACATTTGTTGAATTTACGTCGCTCCTATTTCAGATAGCGTATTGGGCTAAGCGGCATCTCAAAGCGCATGAAATGGCGAATAAAATGCACTATTAAACTTCTGGGCTAGGGCGAACAGAGACCCGATCAGATCATTTTACATTATGGTTAATAAAAGAATTCAGCGAAATTCTATCACATTCGTTCAACTTACGTCGCTCCTATTTCAGATAGCGTATTGGGCTAAGCGGCATCTCAAAGCGCATGAAATGGCGAGTAAAATGCACTATTAAACTTCTGGCGTAGGGCAAACAGAGACCCGATTATATCATTTTATATTATGGTTAATTTAAGAATTCAGCAAAATTCTATCACATTCGTTCAATTTACGTCGTTCCTATTTCAGATAGCGTACTGGGATCGGCGGCATCTTAAAGCGCGTGGAATGGCGCGTGAAATGCACTATTAGACTTCTATGGTAGGGCGAACAGAGACCCGATGAGATAATTTTATATTATGGTTAATTTAAGAATTCAGCAAAATTCTATCACATTTGTTCAATTTACGTCGCTTCTATTTCAGACAGCGTATTGGGCTAAGCGGCATCTGAAAGCCGATGAAATGGCGAGTAAAATGCACTATTAAACATCTAGGCTAGGGCAAACAAAGACCCGATTAAATCATTTTATATTATGGTTAATTTAAGAATTCAGCGAAATTCTATCACATTTATTCAATTTACGTCGCTCCTATTTCAGATAGCGTATTGGCCTCAGCGGCATCGCAAAGCGCATGAAATGGCGAGTATAATGCACTATTAAACGTCTAGGATAAGGCAAACAGAGACCCGATTAGATCATTTTATATTACGGTTAATATAAGAATTCAGCGTAATTCTATCACATTTGTTCAACTTACATCGCTCCTCTTTCAGATAGCGTACTGGGCTAGGCGGTATCTTAAAGCGCGTGGAATGGCGAGTAAAATGCACTATTAAACTTGTAGGCTAGGGCGAACAGAGACCCGAGTAGATCATTTTACATTATGGGCAATAAAAGCATTCAGCGAAATTCTATCACATTTGTTCAACTTACGTCGCTCCTATTTCAGATAGCGTATTGGGCTACGCGGCATCTCAAAGCGCATGAAATGGCGAGTAAAATTCACTATTAAACTTCTAGGGTAGGGCAAACAGAGACCCGATTAGTTCATTTTATATTATAGTGAATTTAAGAATTCAGCGAAATTCTCTTACATTTGTTCAAATTACGTCGCTCCTATTTCAGATAGCGTATTGGGCTAAGCGGCATCTCAAAGCGCATGAAATGGCGAGTAAAATGCACTATTAAACTTCTAGGATAAGGCAAACAGAGACCCGATTAGATCATTTTATATTACGGTTAATATAAGAATTCAGCGTAATTCTATCACATTTGTTCAACTTACGTCGCTCCTATTTCAGATATCATACTGGGCTAGGCGGCATCTTAAAGGGCGTGGAATGGCGAGTAAAATGCACTACTAAACTTCTATGATAGGGCAATCAGAGACCTGATTAGATCATTTTATATTTTGTTTAATATAAGATTTCAGCGAAGTTCTATCACATTTGTTCAACTTACGTCGCTCCTGTTTCAGATAGCGTACTGGGCTAGCTGCATCTTAAAGCGCGTGGAATGACGAGTAAAATGCACTATTAAACTTCTATGATAGGGCAATCAGAGACCCGATTAGATCATTTTATATTACGGTTAATATAAGAATGCAGCGTAATTCTATCGCATTTGTTCAACTTACGTCGCTCCTATTTCAGATAGCGTACTGGGCTAGGCGGCATCTTAAAGCGCGTGGAATAGCGAGTAAAATGAACTATTAAAATTCTATGATAGGGCAATCAGAGACCCGTTTAGATCATTTTATATTTTGGTTAATATAAGATTTCAGGGAAATTCTATCACATTTGTTCAATTTACGTCGCTCCTATTTGAGATAGCGTATTGGGCTATGCGGCATCTCAAAGCGCATGAAATGGCGATTAAAATGCACTATTACACTTGTAGGCTAGGGCGAACAGAGACCCGATTAGATCATTTTACATTAAGGTTAATATAAAAATCCACGGAAATTCTATCACATTTGTTCAATTTACGTCGCTCCTATTTCAGATAGCGTATTGGGCTAAGCAGCATTTCAAAGCGCATGAAATGGCGATTGAAATGCACTATTAAACTTCTAGGATAAGGCAAACAGAGACCCGAATAGATCATTTTATATTATGGTTAATTTAAGAATTCAGCGTAATTCTATCACATTTGTTCAACTTACGCCGCTCCTGCTTGAGATAGCGTACTGGACTAGGCGGCAACATAAAGCGCGTGGAATGGCGAGTAAAATGCAGTACTAAACTTCTATGATAGGACAATCGGAGACCCGATTAGATCATTTTACATTAAGGTTAATATAAGAATTCAGGGAAATTCTATCACATTTGTCCAATTTACGTCGCTCCTATTTCAGATAGATTATTGGGCTAAGCGGCATCTCAAAGCGCATGAAATGGCGAGCAAAATGCACTATTAAACTTCTAGAGTATGGCAAACAGAGACCCGATTAGATCATTTTATATTATGGTTAGTTTAAGAATTCAACGAAATTCTATCACACTTGTTCAACTTACGTCACTCCTACTTCAGATAGCGTATTGGGCTCAGCGGCATCTCAAAGCGCATGAAATGGCGAGTAAAATGCACTATTAAACTTCTAGGGTAAGGGAAAGAGAGACCCGTTTAGATCATTTTACATTAAGGTTAATATATGAATTCAGGGAAACTCTATCACATTTTTTCAATTTACGTCGCTCCTATTTCAGATAGCATATTGGGCTACGCTGCATCTCAAAGCGCATGAAATGGCGATTAAAATGCACTATTAAACTTGTAGGCTAGGGCGAACAGAGACCCGATTAGATCATTTTACATTATGGTTAATAAAAGAATTCAGCGAAATTCTATCACATTTGTTCAATTTACGTCGCTCCTATTTCATATAGCGTACTGGGCTAAGCGGCATCAAAAGCGCATGAAATGGCGAGCAAAATCCACTATTAAACTTCTAAGGTATGGCAAACAGAGACCCGATTAGATCATTTTATATTATAGTTAATTTAAGAATTCAGCGAATTTCTATCACATTTATTCAATTTACGTCGCTCCTATTTCAGATAGCTTATAGGGCTAAGCGGCATCTCAAAGCGCATGAAATGACGAGTGAAATGCACTATTAAACTTCTATGATAGGGCAATCAGAGACCCGATTAGATCATTTTATATTTTGGTTATTATATGAATGCAGCGAAATTCTATCACATTTGTTCCATTCACGTCGCTCCTATTTCAGATTGCGTATTGGGCTAAGCGGCATCTCAAAGCGCATGAAATGTCGCGTAAAACGCACTATTAAACTTCTAGGGTAGGGCAAACAGAGACCCGATTAGTTCATTTTATATTATGGTTAATTTAAGAATTCAGCAAAATTCTGTCACATTTGTTCAATTTACGTTGCTCCTATTTCAGATAGCGTACTGCCCTGGGCGGCATCTTAAAGCGCGTGGAATGGCGAGTAAAATGCACTATTAAACTTCTAGGCTAGGGCGAACAGAGACCCGATTAGATCATTTTACATTATGGTTAATAAAAAATTCAGCGAAATACTATCACATTCGTTCAATTTACGTCGCTCCTATTTCAGATAGCGTATTGGGCTAAGCGGCATCTCAAAGCGCATGAAATGGCGAATAAAATGCACTATTACACTTCTAGGGTAGGGCAAACAGAGACCCGATTAGATCATTTTATATTATGGTTAATTTAATCATTAAGCAAAATTCCATCACATTTGTTCAATTTACGTCGTTCCTATTTCAGATAGCGTACTGGGCTAGGCGGCATCTTAAAGCGCATGGAATGGCGCGTAAAATGCACTATTAAGCTTCTATGATAGGGCAATAAGAGGCCCGATTAGATCATTTTATATTTTGGTTAATATAAGAATTCAGCGAATTTTTATCACATTTATTCAATTTACGTCGCTCCTATTTCAGATAGCTTATAGGGCTAAGCGGCATCTCAAAGCGCATGAAATGTCGAGTGTAATGCACTATTAAACTTCTATGATAGGGCAATCAGAGACCCGATTAGATCATTTTATATTTTGGTTATTATATGAATGCAGCGAAATTCTATCACATTTGTTCCATTCACGTCGCTCCTATTTCAGATTGCGTATTGGGCTAAGCGGCATCTCATAGCGCATGAAATGTCGCGTAAAACGCACTATTAAACTTCTAGGGTAGGGCAAACAGAGACCCGATTAGATCATTTTATATTATGGTTAATTTAAGAATTCAGCAAAATTCTGTCACATTTGTTCAATTTACGTTGCTCCTATTTCAGATAGCGTACTGGGCTTGGCGGCATCTTAAAGCGCGTGGAATGACGAGTGAAATGCACTATTAAACTTCTAGGGTAGGGCAAACAGAGACCCGATTAGATCATTTTATATTACCGTTAATTTAAGAATTCAGCAAAATTCTATCACATTTGTTCAATTTACGTCGCTCCTATTTCAGATAGCGTACGGAGCTAGGCGGGATCTTAAAGCGCGTGGAATGGCGAGTAAAATGCACTATTAAACTTCTTTGATAGGGCAATCAGAGACCCGACTAGATCATTTTATATTTTGGTTAATATATGAATTCAGCGAAATTCTATCACATTTGTTCAACTTACGTCGCTCCTGCTTGAGATAGCGTACTGGACTAGGCGGCAAGTTAAAGCTCGTGGAATGGCGAGTAAAATGCAGTACTAAACTTCTATGATAGGGCAATCGGAGACCCGGTTAGATCATTTTATATTTTGTTTAATATAAGATTTCAGTGAAATTCTATCACATTTGTTCAATTTACGTCGCTGCTATTTCAGATAGCTTATTGGGCTAAGCGGTATCTCAAAGCGCATGAAATGACGAGTAAAATGCACTATTAAACTTCTAGGGTAAAGCAAACAGAGACCCGATTAGATCATTTTATATTACGGTTAATATAAGAATACAGCGTAATTCTATCACATTTGTTCAACCTACGTCGCTCCTATTTCAGATAGCGTATTGGGCTAAGCGGTATCTCAAAGCGTATGAAATGGCGAATAAAATGCACTATTAAAGTTCTAGGCTAGGGCGAACAGAGACCCGATTAGATCATTTAACATTATGGTTAATAAAAGAATTCAGCGAAACTCTATCACATTTGTTCAACTTACGTCGCTCCCATTTCAGATAGCGTATTGGGCTATGCGGCATCTCAAAGCACATGCAATGGCGAGTAAAATGCACTGTTGGACTTCTAGGGTTGGGCAAACAGAGACCCGATTAGATCATTTTATATTACGGTTAATATAAGAATTCAGCAAAATTCTATCATATTTGTTCAACTTACGTCGCTCCTATTTCAGATAGCGTACTGGGCTAGGTGGCATCCTAAAGCGCCTGGAATGGCGAGTAAAATGCACTATTAAACGTCTAGGGTAGGGCAAACAGAGACCCGATTAGATCATTTTATATTATGGTTAATTTAAGAATACAGCAAAATTCTATCACATTTGTTCAATTTACGTCGCTCCTATTTCAGATAGCGTACTGGGCTAGGCGGAATCTTAAAGCGCGTGGATTGGCGAGTAAAATGAACTATTAAAATTCTATGATAGGGCAATCAGAGACCCGTTTAGATCATTTTATATTTTGGTTAATATAAGATTTCAGGGAAATTCTATCACATTTGTTCAATTTACGTCGCTCCTATTTCAGATAGCGTATTGGGCTAAGCGGCATCTCAAAGCGCATGAAATGGCGAACAAAATGCACTATTAAACTTCTAGGCTAGGGCGAACAGAGACCAGATTAGATCATTTTATATTTTGGTTAATAATGAATTCAGCGAAATACTATCACATTTGTTCAATTTACGTCCCTCCTATTTCAGATAGCGTATTGGGCTAAGCGGCATCTCAAAGCGCATGAAATGGCGAATAAAATGCACTATTAAACTTCTAGGCTAGGGCGAACAGAGACCCGATTAGATCATTTTACATTATGGTTAATAAAAGAATTCAGCGAATTCTATCACATTTGTTCAATTTACATCGCTCCTATTTCAGATAGCGTATTGGGCTAAGCGGCATCTCAAAGCGCATGAAATGACGAGTACAATGCACTAGTAAACTTCTAGGTTAGGGCAAACAGCGACCCGATTAGATAATTTTATGTTATAGTTAATTTAAGAATTCAGCGAAATTCTATCACATTTGTTCAATTTACGTCGCTCCTATTTCAGATAGCGTATTGGGCTAAGCGGCATCTCAAAGCACATGAAATGGCGAGTCAAATGCACTATTAAACTTCTAGGGTAAGGCAAACAGAGACCCGATTAGATCATTTTATATTATGGTTAATTTAAGAATTCAGAAATATTCTGTCCACATTTGTTCAATTTACGTCGCTCCTATTTCAGATAGCGTACTGGGCTAGGCGGCATCTTGAAGCGCGTGGAACGGCGAGTAAAATGCACCACTAAACTTCTATGATAGGGCAATCAGAGACCCGATTAGATCATTTTATATTTTGTTTAATATAAGATTTCAGGGAAATTCTATCACATTTGTTGAATTTACGTCGCTGCTATTTCAGATAGCGTATTGTGCTAAGCGGCATCTCAAAGCGCATGAAATGGCGAATAAAATGCACTATTACACTTCTAGGCTACGGTGAACAGAGACCCGATTAGATCATTTTACGTTATGGTTAATAAAAGAATTCAGCGAAATTCTATCATATTTGTTCAACTTACGTCGCTCCTATTTCAGATAGCGTATTGAGCTACGCGGCATCTCAAAGCGCATGAAATGGCGAGTAAAATTCACTATTAAACTTCTAGGGTAAGGCAAACAGAGACCCGATTAGATCATTTTATATTACGGTTAATATAAGAATTCAGCGTAATTCTATCACATTTGTTCAATTTACGTCGCTCCTATTTCAGACAGCGTATTGGGCTACGCGGCATCTCAAAGTGCATCAAATGGCGAATACAATGCACTATTAAACTTCTAGGCTAGGGCGAACAGAGACCCGATTAGATCATTTTACATTATGGTTAATAAAAGAATTCAGCGAAATTCTATCACATTTGTTCAACTTACGTCGCTCCTATTTCAGATAGCGTATTGGGCTACGCGGCATCCCAAAGCGCATGAAATGCCGAATAAAATGCACTATTAAACTTGTAGGCTAGAGCGAACATAGACCCGATTAGATCATTTCACATTATGGTTGATAAAAGAATTCAGCGAAATTCTATCACATTTGTTCAACTTACATCGCTCCTATTTCTGATAGCGTACTGGGCTGGGTGCCATCTTAAAGCGCGTGGAATGGCGAGTAAAATGCACTATTAAACTTCTAAGGTAGGGCAAACAGAGACCCGATTAGATCATTTTATATTTTGTTTAATATAAGATATCAAGGAAATTCTATCACATTTGTTCAATTTACGTCGCTCCTATTTCAGATAGCGTATTGGGCTACGCGGCATCCCAAAGCGCATGAAATGGCGAATAAAATGCACTATTAAACTTTTAGGCTAGGGCGAACAGAGACCCGAGTATATCATTTTACATTATGGTTAATAAAAGAATTCAGCGAAATTCTATCACATTTGTTCAACTTACGTCGCTCCTATTTCAGATAGCGTATTGGGCTATGCGGCATCTCAAAGCGCATGAAATGGCGAGTAAAATTTACTATTAAACTTCTAGGGTAAGGCAAACAGAGACCCGATTAGATCATTTTATATTACGGTTAATATAAGAATTCAGCGTAATTCTATCACATTGTTCA
>CAKAJE020000899.1:0-77596 GCA_916610135.2 Macropis europaea
CCCTAGAAGTATAATAGTGCATTATACTCGCCATTTCATGCGCTTTTAGATGCCGCTTAGCCCAGGACGCTATCTGAAATAGGAACGACGTAAATTGAACAAATGTGAGAGAATTTTGCTGAATTCTTAAATTAACCGTAATATAAAATGACCTAATCGGGTGTCTGTTTGCCCTACCCTAGAATTTTAATAGTGCATTTCACTCGTCATTTCATGCGCTTTGAGATGCCGCTAAGCCCAATAAGCTATCTGTAATAGAAGCGACGTAAATTGAACAAATGTGATAGAATTTCGTTGAATTCTTATATTAACCTTAATGTAAAATGATCTAATCGGGTCTCTGTTTACCTTATCCTAGAAGTTTAATAGTGCATTATACTCGACATTTCATGCGGATTGAGATGCCGCTAAGCCCAATAAGCTATCTGAAATAGGAGCGACGTAAATTGAACAAATGTGATAGAATTTCGCAGAATTCTTATATTAACCAAAATATAAAATGATCTAATCGGGTCTCTGTTCGCCCTAGCCTACTAGTTTAATAGTGCATTTTATTCGCCATTTTATGCGCTTTGAGATGCCGCTTAGCCGAATACGCTATCTGAAATAGGAGCGACGTAAATTGAACAGATGTGATAGAATCTCCCTGAAATCTTATCTTAACCATAATATAA
This sequence comes from Macropis europaea, assembly GCA_916610135.2. Taxonomy (NCBI): domain Eukaryota; kingdom Metazoa; phylum Arthropoda; class Insecta; order Hymenoptera; family Melittidae; genus Macropis; species Macropis europaea. The sequence continues at coordinate 675 of CAKAJE020000899.1, forward strand.
ATTGATCTAATCGGGTCTCTGTTCGCCGTAGCCTAGAAGTTTAATAGTGCATTTTATTCGCCATTTCATGCGCTTTTTGATGCCGCTTAGCCTAGGACGCTATCTGAAATAGGAACGACGTAAATTGAACAAATGTGATAGAATTTCACTGAATTCTTAAATTAACCAAAATATAAAATGATCTAATCGGGTCTCTGTTCGCCCTAGCCTACTAGTTTAATAGTGCATTTTATTCGCCATTTTATGCGCTTTGAGATGCCGCTTAGCCGAATACGCTATCTGAAATAGGAGCGACGTAAATTGAACAAATGTGATAGAATTTCCGTGAATTCTTATAGTAACCTTAATGTAAAATGATCTAATCAGGTCTCTGTGCGCCCTAGCCTAGAAGTTTAATAGTGCATTTTATTCGCCATTTCATGCGCTTTGAGATGCCGCTTAGCCGAATACGCTATCTGAAATAGGAGCGACGTAAATTGAACAAATGTGATAGAATTTCCGTGAATCCTTGTATTAACATTAATGTAAAATGATCTGATCGGGTCTCTGTTCGCCCTAGCATAGAAGTCTAATAGTGCATTTCACTCGCCATTTCATGCGCTTTGAGATCCCGCTTAGCCCAATACGCCATCTGAAATAGGAGCGACGTAAATTGAACAAATGTGATAGAATTTCCCTGAAATCTTATATTAATCAAAATATAAAATGATCTAATCGGGTCTCTGATTGCCCTATCATAGAAGATTAGTAGCGCATTTTGCTCGCCATTCCACGCACTTTAAGATGCCGCCTAGCCCAGTACGCTATCTGAAATAGGAGCGACGTAACTTGGACAAATGTGACAGAATTACGCTGAATTCTTATATTAACCGTAATATAAAATGATCTAATCGGGTCTCTGTTTGTCTTATCCTAGAAGTTTAATAGCGCATTTTACTCGCCATTTCATGCGCTTTGAGATGCCGCTTAGCCCAATACGCTATCTGGAATAGGAGTGACGTTAATTGAACAAATGTGATAGAATTTCCGTGAATTCTTATATTAACCTTAATGTAAAATGATCCAATCGGGTCTCTGTTCGCCCTACCATAGAACTCTAATAGTGCATTTCACTCGCCATTTCATGCGCTTTGAGATGCCGCTTAGCCCAATACGCTATCTGAAATAGGAGCGACGTAAGTTGAACAAAAGTGATAGAATTACGCTGAATTCTTTTATTAACCATAATGTAAAATGATCTGCTCGGGTCACTGTTCGCCCTAGCCTAGAAGTTTAATAGTGCATTTTATTCGCCATTTCATGCGCTTTGAGATGCCGCTTAGCCCAATACGCTATCTGAAATTGGAGCGACGTAAATTGAACAAATGTGAGAGAATTTCGCTGAATTCTTAAATTAACCATAATATAAAATGATCTAATCGGGTCTCTGATTGCCCTATCATAGAATTTTAATAGTGCATTTTACTCGCCATTCCACGCGCTTTAAGGTGCCGCCTAGCCCAGAACGCTATTTGAAATAGGAGCGACGTAAATTGAGCAAATGTGATAGAATTTTGCTGAATTCTTAGATTAACCATAATATAAAATGATCTAATCGGGTCCCTGTTTGCCCTACCCTAGAAGTTGAATAGTGCATTTCACTCGTTATTTCTTGCGCTTTGAGATGCCGCTTAGCCCAATACGCTATCTGAAATAGGAGCGACGTAAATTGAACAAATGTGATAGAATTTCGCTGAATGCTTATATTAACCAAAGTATAAAATGATCTAATCTAGTCTCTGATTGCCCTATCATAGAAGGTTAATAGTGCATTTTACTCGCCATTCCACGCGCTTTAAGATGCCGCCTAGCCCAGTACGCTGTCTGAAATAGAAGCGACGCAAATTGAACAAGTGTGATAGAATCTCGCTGAATACTTATATTAACCTTAATGTAAAATGATCTAATCGGGTCTCTGTTCGCCCTACCCTAGAAGTTTAATAGTGCATGTCACTCGTCATTTCATGCGCTTTGAGATGACGCTTAACCCAATACGCTATCTGAAACAGGAGCGACGTTAATTTGAACAAATGTGACAGAATTACGCTGCATTCTTATATTCACCTTAATGTAAAATGATCTCTTCGGGTCTCTGTTCGCCCTACCCTAGAAGTATAATAGTGCATTTCACTCGTCATTTCATGCGCTTTGAGATGCCGCTTAGCCCAATACGCTATCTGAAATAGGAGCGACGTAAATTGAACAAATGTGAGAGAATTTCGCTGAATTCTTATATTAACCTTAATGTAAAATGTTCTAATTGGTTCTCTGTTCGCCCTACCCTTGAAGATTAATAGTGCATTTCACTCGTCATTTCATGCGCTTTGAGATGCCGCTTAGCCCAATACGCTATCTGAAATAGGAGCGACGTAAGTTGAACAAATGTGATAGAATTTCGCTGAATTCTTATATTAACCAAAATATAAAATGATCTAATCGGGTCTCTGATAGCCCTATCAGAGAAGTTTAATAGTGCATTTTACTCGCCAATCCACGCGCTTTAAGATTCCGCCTAGCCCAGTACGCTATCTGAAATAGGAGCGACGTAAATTGAACAAATGTGATAGAATTTGGCTCAATTCTTAAATTAACCATAATATAAAATGATCTAATCGGGTCCCTGTTTGCCCTACCCTAGAAGTTTAATAGTGCATTTTACTCGCCATTTCATGCGCTTTGAGATGCCGCCTAGCCCAATACGCTATCTGAAATAGGAGCGACGTAAATTGAACAAATGTGATAGAATTTCGCTGAATTCTTATATTAACCAAAGTATAAAATAATCTAGTCTGGTCTCTGATTGCCCTATCATAGAAGGTTAAGAGTGTATTTTACTCGCCATTCCACACGCTTTAAGATGCCGCCTAGCCGAGTACGCTGTCTGAAATAGGAGCGACGTAAATTTAACAAATGTGATAGAATTTTGCTGAATTCTTAAATTAACCATAATATAAAATGGTCTAATCGGGTCTCTGTTTGCCCTACCCTAGAAGTGTAATAGTGCATTTCACTCGACATTTCATGCGCTTCGAGATGCCGCTAAGCCCAATAAGCTATCTGTAATAGGAGCGACGTAAATTGAACAAATGTGATAGAATTTCGTTGAATTCTTATATTAACCAAAATATAAAATGATCTAATCGGATCTCTGATTGCCCTATCACAGAAGTTTAATAGTGCATTTTACTCGCCATTCCACGCGCTTTAAGGTGCCGCATGGCCCAGCACGCTATCTGAAACAGGAGCGACGTAAATTGAACAAATGTGATAGAATTTTGCTGACATCTTAAATTAACCATAATATAAAATGATCTAATCGGGTCTCTGTTTGCCCTACCCTAGAAGTTTAATAGTGCATTTTACTCGTCACTTCATGCGCCTTCAGATGCCGCTTAGTCCAATAAGCAATCTGAAATAGGAGCGACGTAAATTGAACAAATGTGATAAAATTTCGCAGAATCCTTATGTTAACCAAAATATAAAATGATCTAATCTGGTCTCTGTTCGCCCTAGCCTAGAAGTTTAATAGTGCATTTTGTTCGCCATTTCATGCGCTTTGTGATGCCGCTTAGCCCAATACGCTATCTGAAATAGGAGCGACGCAAATTGAACAAATGTGATACTATTTCCCTGAAATCTTATATTAAACAAAATATAAAATGATCTAATCGGGTCTCTGTTTGCCCTACCGTAGAAGTTTAATAGTGCATTTTACTCGCCATTGCATGTGCTTTGAGATGCCGCATAGCCCAATACGCTATCTGAAATAGGAGCGACGTAAATTGAACAAATGTGATAGAATTTCCGTGAATTCTTATATTAACCTTAATGTAAAATGATCTAATCGGGTCTCTGTACGCCCGACCATAGAAGTCTAATAGTGCATTTCACTCGCCATTTCATGCGCTTTGAGAGGCCGCTTAGCCCAATACGCTATCTGAAATAGGAGCGACGTAAGTTGAACAAATGTGATAGAATTACGCTGAATTTTTTTATTAACCATAATGTAAAATGATCTGCTCGGGTCTCTGTTCGCCCTAGCCTAGAAGTTTAATAGTGCATTTTATTCGCCATTTCATGCGCTTTGAGATTCCGCTTAGCCGAATACGCTATCTGAAATAGGAGCGACGTAAATTGAACAAATGTGATAGAATTTCCGTGAATCCTTGTATTAACATTAATGTAAAATGATCTAATCAGGTCTCTGTTCGCCCTACCATAGAAGTCTAATGGTGCATTTCACTCGCCATTTCATGCGCTTTGAGATCCCGCTTAGCCCAATACGCCATCTGAAGTAGGAGCGACATAAATTGAACAAATGTGATAGAATTTCCCTGAAATCTTATATTAATCAAAATATAAAATGATCAAATCGGGTCTCTGATTGCCTTATCATAGAAGTTTAATAGTGCATTTTATTCGCCATTTCACGCGCTTTGAGACGCCGCTTAGCCGAATACGCTATCTGAAATAGGAGCGACGTAAATTGAACAAATGTGATAGAATTTCCGTGAATCCTTGTATTAACATTAATGTAAAATGATCTAATCAGGTCTCTGTTCGCCCTACCATAGAAGTCTAATGGTGCATTTCACTCGCCATTTCATGCGCTTTGAGATCCCGCTTAGCCCAATACGCCATCTGAAGTAGGAGCGACATAAATTGAACAAATGTGATAGAATTTCCCTGAAATCTTATATTAATCAAAATATAAAATGATCAAATCGGGTCTCTGATTGCCCTATCATAGAAGATTAGTAGTGAATTTTACTCGCCATTCCACGCGCTTTAAGATGCCGCCTAGCCCAGTACGCTATCTGAAATAGGAGCGACGTAACTTGAACAAATGTGATAGAATTACGCTGAATTCTTATATTAACCGTAATATAAAATGATCTAATCGGGTCTCCGTTTGCCTTATCCTAGAAGTTTAATAGCGCATTTTACTCGCCATTTCATGCGCTTTGAGATGCCGCTTAGCCCAATACGCTATCTGGAATAGGAACGACGTAAATTGAACAAATGTGATAGAATTCCCGTGAATTCTTATATTAACCTTAATGTAAAATGATCCTATCGGGTCTCTGTTCGCCCTACCATAGAAGTCTGATAGTGCATTTCAGTCGCCATTTCATGCGCTTTGAGATGCCGCTCAGCCCAATACGCTATCTGAAATAGGAGCGACGTAAGTTGAACAAATGTGATAGAATTACGCTGAATTCTTTTATTAACCATAATGTAAAATGATCTGCTCGGGTCTCTGTTCGCCCTAGCCTAGAAGTTTAATAGTGCATTTTATTCGCCATTTCATGCGCTTTGAGATGCCGCTTAGCCCAATACGCTATCTGAAATTGGAGCGACGTAAATTGAACAAATGTGATAGAATTTCACTGAATTCTTAAATTAACCATAATATAAAATGATCTAATCGGGTCTCTGATTGCCCTATCATAGAATTTTAATAGTGCATTTTACTCGCCATTCCACGCGCTTAAGATGCCGCCTAGCCCAGTACGCTATCTGAAATAGGAGCGACGTAAATTGAGCAAATGTGATAGAATTTTGCTGAATTCTTAAATTAACCATAATATAAAATGATCTAATCGGGTCTCTGTTTGCCCTACCGTCGAACTTTAATAGTGCATTTTACTCGTCATTTCATGCGCTTTGAGATGCCGCTTATCCTAATACGCTATCTGAAATTGGAGCGATATAAGTTGAACAAATGTGATAGAATTTCGCTGAATTCTTTTATTAACCATAATGTAAAATGATCTAATCGGATCTCTGTTCTCCCGAGCCTAGAACTTTAATAGTGCATTTTATTCGCCATTTCATACGCTTTGACATGCCGCTTTGCCCAATACGCTATCTGAAATAGGAGCGACGTAAATTGAACAAATGTGATAGAATTTCACTGAATTCTTATATTAACCAAAATATAAAATGATCTAATCGGGTCTCTGATTGCCCTAGCATAGAAGTTTAATAGTGCATTTTACTCGCCATTCCGAGCGCGTTAAGATGCCGCATAGCCCAATACGCTATCTGAAATAGGAGCGACGTAAATTGAACAAATGTGATAGAATTTTGCTGAATTCTTAAATTAACCATAACATAAAATGATCTAATCGGGTCTCTGTTTGCCCTACCCTAGAAGTTTAATAGTGCATTTTACTCGTCATTTCATGCGCTTTGAGATGCCGCTTCGCCCAATACGCTATCTGAATTAGGAGCGACGTAAATTGAACAAATGTGATAGAATTTCCCTGAAATCTTATATTAAACAAAATATAAAATGATCTAATCGGGTCTCTGATTGCCCTATCATAGAAGATTAATAGTGCATTTTACTCGCCATTTCATGCGCATTGAGATGCCGCTTTGCCCAATTAGCTATCTGAAATAGGAGCGACGTAAATTGAACAGATGTGATAGTATTTCGCTGAATTCTTATAGTAACCAAAATATAAAATGATCTAAGCGGGCCTCTGTTTGCCTTATCCTAGAAGTTTAATAGTGCATTTCACTCGTCATTTCATGCGCTTTGAGATGCCGCTTAGCCCAATACGCTATCTGAAATAGGAGCGACGTAAGTTGAACAAATGTGATAGAATTTCGCTGAATTCTTATATTAACCAAAATATAAAATGATCTAATCGGGTCTCTGATAGCCCTATCATGGAAGTTTAATAGTGCATTTTACCCGCCATTCCACGCGCTTTAAGATGCCGTCTAGCCCAGTACGCTATCTGAAATAGGAGCGACGTACGTTGAACAAATGTGATAGAATTACGCTGAATTCTTTATGAACCATATTGTAAAATGATCTAATCGGGTCTCTGTTCGCCCTATCATAGAAGTTTAATAGTGCATTTTACTCGCCATTCCACGCGCTTTCAGATGCCGCTTAGCCCAATACGCTATCTGAAATAGGAGCGACGTAAATTGAACAAATGTGATAGAATTTCGCTGAATTCTTATATGAACCAAAATATAAAATGAACTAGTCGGGTCTCTGATTGCCCTATCATAGAAGTTTAATAGTGCATTTAGCTCGCCTATCCACACGCTTTAAGATGCCGCCTAGCCCAGTACGCTATCTGAAATTGGAGCGACGTAAATTGAACAAATGTGGTAGAATTACGCTGAATTCTTATATTAACCGTAATATAAAATGATCGAATCGGGTCTCTGTTTGCCTTATCCTAGAAGTTTAATAGTGCATTTTACTCGCCATTTCATGCGCATTGAGATGCCGCTTAGCCCAATACGCTATCTGAAATATCAGCGACGTAAATTGAACAAATGTGAGAGACTTTCGCTGAATTCTTATATTAACCTTAATGTAAAGTGTTCTAATAGGGTCTCTGTTCGCCCTACCCTAGAAGATTAATAGTGCATTTTACTCGCCATTTCAGGCGCTTTGAGATGCCGCTTTGCCCAATTAGCTATCTGAAATAGGAGCGACGTAAATTGAACAGATGTGATAGTATTTCGCTGAATTCTTATAGTAACCAAAATATAAAATGATCTAATCGGGTCTCTGTTTGCCTTATCCTACAAGTTTAATAGTGCATTTCACTCGTCATTTCATGCGCTTTGAGATGCCGCTTAGCCGAATACGCTATCTGAAATAGGAGCGACGTAAGTTGAACAAATGTGATAGAATTTCGCTGAATTCTTATATTAACCAAAATATAAAATGATCTAATCGGGTCTCTGATAGCCCTATCATAGAAGTTTAATAGTGCATTTTACCCGCCATTCCACGCGCTTTAAGATGCCGTCTAGCCCAGTACGCTATCTGAAATAGGAGCGACGTACGGTGAACAAATGTGATAGAATTACGCTGAATTCTTTTATGAACCATATTGTAAAATGATCTAATCGGGTCTCTGTTCGCCCTATCATAGAAGTTTAATAGTGCATTTTACTCGCCATTCCACGCGCTTTAAGATGCCGCTTAGCCCAATACGCTATCTGAAATAGGAGCGACGTAAATTGAACAAATGTGATAGAATTTCGCTGAATTCTTAAATTAACCATAACATAAAATGATCTAATCGGGTCTCTGTTTGCCCTACCCTAGAAGTTTAGTAGTGCATTTTACTCGCCATTTCTTGCGCTTTGAGATGCCGCTTTGCCCAATAAGCTACCTGAAATAGGAGCGACGTTAATTGAACAAATGTGAGAGAATTTCGCTGAATTCTTATATTAACCTTAATGTAAAATGCTCTGATCGGGCCTCTGTTCGCCCTACCCTTGAAGATTAATAGTGCATTTCACTCGTCATTTCATGCGCTTTGAGGTGCCGCTTAGCCTAGGACGCTATCTGAAATAGGAACGACGTAAATTGAACAAATGTGATAGAATTTCACTGAATTCTTAAATTAACCATAATATAAAATGATCTAATCGGGTCTCGGTTTGCCCTACCGTAGAAGTTTAATAGTGCATTTTACTCGCCATTGCATGTGCTTTGAGATGCTGCATAGCCCAATACGCTATCTGAAATAGGAGCGACGTAAATTGAACAAAAGTGATAGAATTTCCGTGAATTCTTATAGTAACCTTAATGTAAAATGATCTAATCGGGTCTCTGTGCGCCCTAGCCTAGAAGTTTAATAGTGCATTTTATTCGCCATTTCATGCGCTTTGAGATGCCGCTTAGCCGAATACGCTATCTGAAATAGGAGCGACGTAAATTGAACAAATGTGATAGAATTTCCCTGAAATCTTATATTAAACAAAATATAAAATGATCTAATCGGGTCTCTGATTGCTCTATCATAGAAGTTTAGTAGTGCATTTTACTCGCCCATCCACGCGCTTTAAGATGCCTCCTAGCCCAGTACGCTATCTGAAATAGGAGCGACGTAAGATGAACAAATGTGATAGAATTACGCTGAATTCTTATATTAACCGTAATATAAAATGATCTAATCGGGTCTCCGTTTGCCTTATCCTAAAAGTTTAATAGCGCATTTTACTCGCCATTTCATGCGCTTTGAGAGGCCGCTTAGCCCAGTACGCTATCTGAAATAGGAGCGACGTAAATTGAACAAATGTGATAGAATTACGCTGAATTCTTATATTAATCGTAATATAAAATGATCTAATCGGGTCTCTGTTTGCCCTACCCTAGAAGTTTAATAGTGAATTTTATTCGCCATTTCATGCGCTTTGAGATGCCGCATAGCCTAATACGCTATCTGAAATAGGAGCGACGTAAATTGAACAAATGTGATAGAATTTCGCTGAATTCTTAAATTAACCATAATATAAAATGATCTAATCGGGTCTCTGTTTGCCCTACCCTAGAAGTTTAATAGTGCATTTCACTCGTCATTTCATGCGCTTTGAGATGCCGCTAAGACCAATAAGCTATCTGTAATAGGAGCGACGTAAATTTTACAAATGTGATAGAATTTCGTTGAATTCTTATATAAACCAAAATATAAAATGATCTAATCGGGTCGCTGATTGCCCTATCATAGAAGTTTAATAGTGCATTTTACTCGCCATACCACGTGCTTTAAGATGCCGCCTAGCCCAGTACGCTATCTGAAATTGGAGCGACGTAACTTGAACAAATGTGATAGATTCACGCTGCATTCTTATATTGACCGTAATATAAAATGATCTAATCGGGTCTCTGTTTGCCTTATCCTAGAAGTATAATAGTGCATTATACTCGCCATTTCATGCGCTTTTAGATGCCGCTTAGCCCAGGACGCTACCTGAAATAGGAACGACGTAAATTGAACAAATGTGAGAGAATTTTGCTGAATTCTTAAATTAACCGTAATATAAAATGACCTAATCGGGTGTCTGTTTGCCCTACCCTAGAATTTTAATAGTGCATTTCACTCGTCATATCATGCGCTTTGAGATGCCGCTAAGCCCAATAAGCTATCTGTAATAGAAGCGACGTAAATTGAACAAATGTGATAGAATTTCGTTGAATTCTTATATTAACCTTAATGTAAAATGATCTAATCGGGTCTCTGTTTACCTTATCCTAGAAGTTTAATAGTGCATTATACTCGACATTTCATGCGGATTGAGATGCCGCTAAGCCCAAAAAGCTATCTGAAATAGGAGCGACGTAGATTGAACAAATGTGATAGAATTTCGCAGAATTCTTATATTAACCAAAATATAAAATGATCTAATCGGGTCTCTGTTCGCCCTAGCCTACTAGTTTAATAGTGCATTTTATTCGCCATTTTATGCGCTTTGAGATGCCGCTTAGCCGAATACGCTATCTGAAATAGGAGCGACGTAAATTGAACAGATGTGATAGAATCTCCCTGAAATCTTATCTTAACCATAATATAAAATGATCTAATCGGGTCTCTGTTCGCCGTAGCCTAGAAGTTTAATAGTGCATTTTATTCGCCATTTCATGCGCTTTTTGATGCCGCTTAGCCTAGGACGCTATCTGAAATAGGAACGACGTAAATTGAACAAATGTGATAGAATTTCACTGAATTCTTAAATTAACCATAATATAAAATGATCTAATCGGGTCTCGGTTTGCCCTACCGTAGAAGTTTAATAGTGCATTTTACTCGCCATTGCATGTGCTTTGAGATGCCGCATAGCCCAATACGCTATCTGAAATAGGAGCGACGTAAATTGAACAAAAGTGATAGAATTTCCGTGAATTCTTATAGTAACCTTAATGTAAAATGATCGAATCAGGTCTCTGTGCGCCCTAGCCTAGAAGTTTAATAGTGCATTTTATTCGCCATTTCATGCGCTTTGAGATGCCGCTTAGCCGAATACGCTATCTGAAATAGGAGCGACGTAAATTGAACAAATGTGATAGAATTTCCGAGAATCCTTGTATTAACATTAATGTAAAATGATCTAATCGGGTCTCTGTTCGCCCTAGCATAGAAGTCTAATAGTGCATTTCACTCGCCATTTCATGCGCTTTGAGATCCCGCTTAGCCCAATACGCCATCTGAAATAGGAGCGACGTAAATTGAACAAATGTGATAGAATTTCCCTGAAATCTTATATTAATCAAAATATAAAATGATCTAATCGGGTCTCTGATTGCCCTATCATAGAAGATTAGTAGCGCATTTTGCTCGCCATTCCACGCGCTTTAAGATGCCGCCTAGCCCAGTACGCTATCTGAAATAGGAGCGACGTAACTTGGACAAATGTGATAGAATTACGCTGAATTCTTATATTAACCGTAATATAAAATGATCTAATCGGGTCTCTGTTTGTCTTATCCTAGAAGTTTAATAGCGCATTTTACTCGCCATTTCATGCGCTTTGAGATGCCGCTTAGCCCAATACGCTATCTGGAATAGGAGTGACGTTAATTGAACAAATGTGATAGAATTTCCGTGAATTCTTATATTAACCTTAATGTAAAATGATCCAATCGGGTCTCTGTTCGCCCTATCATAGAAGATTAGTAGTGCATTTTACTCGCCATTCCACGCGCTTTAAGATGCCGCCTAGCCCAGTACGCTATTTGAAATAGGAGCGACGTAAATTGAGCAAATGTGATAGAATTTTGCTGAATTCTTAAATTAACCATAATATAAAATGATCTAATCGGGTCCCTGTTTGCCCTACCCTAGAAGTTGAATAGTGCATTTCACTCGTTATTTCATGCGCTTTGAGATGCCGCTTAGCCCAATACGCTATCTGAAATAGGAGCGACGTAAATTGAACAAATGTGATAGAATTTCGCTGAATGCTTATATTAACCAAAGTATAAAATGATCTAATCTAGTCTCTGATTGCCCTATCATAGAAGGTTAATAGTGCATTTTACTCGCCATTCCACGCGCTTTAAGATGCCGCCTAGCCCAGTACGCTGTCTGAAATAGAAGCGACGCAAATTGAACAAGTGTGATAGAATCTCGCTGAATACTTATATTAACCTTAATGTAAAATGATCTAATCGGGTCTCTGTTCGCCCTACCCTAGAAGTTTAATAGTGCATGTCACTCGACATTTCATGCGCTTTGAGATGACGCTTAACCCAATACGCTATCTGAAACAGGAGCGACGTTAATTTGAACAAATGTGACAGAATTACGCTGCATTCTTATATTCACCTTAATGTAAAATGATCTCTTCGGGTCTCTGTTCGCCCTACCCTAGAAGTATAATAGTGCATTTCACTCGTCATTTCATGCGCTTTGAGATGCCGCCTAGCCCAATACGCTATCTGAAATAGGAGCGACGTAAATTGAACAAATGTGATAGAATTTCGCTGAATTCTTATATTAACCAAAGTATAAAATGATCTAGTCTGGTCTCTGATTGCCCTATCATAGAAGGTTAATAGTGCATTTTACTCGCCATTCCACACGCTTTGAGATGCCGCTTAGCTCAATACGCTATCTGAAATAGGAGCGACGTAAATTGAACAAATGTGATAGAATCACGCTGCATTCTTATATTAACCGTAATATAAAATGATCTAATCGGGTCTCTGTTTGCCTTATCCTAGAAGTTTAATAGTGCATTTTATTCGCCATTTCATGCGCTTTGAGATGCCGCTTCGCCCAATACGCTATCTGAAATTGGAGCGGCGTAAATTGAACAAATGTGATAGAATTTCGCTGAATTCTTAAATTAACCATAATATAAAATGATCTAATCGGGTCTCTGATTGCCCTATCATAGAATTTTAATAGTGCATGTTACTCGCCATTCCACGCGCTTTAAGATGCCGCCTATCCCAGTACGCTATCTGAAATAGGAGCGACGTAAATTGAGCAAATGTGATAGAATTTTGCTGAATTCTTAAATTAACCATAATATAAAATGATCTAATCGGGTCTCTGTTTGCCCTAGCCTAGAAGTTTAATAGTGCATTTCACTCGTCATTTCATGCGCTTTGAGATGCCTCTAAGCCCAATAAGCTATCTGTAATAGGAGCGACGTAAATTTAACAAATGTGATAGAATTTCGTTGAATTCTTATATTAACCAAAATATAAAATGATCTAATCGGGTCTCTGATTGCCCTATCATAGAAGTTTAATAGTGCATTTCACTCGTCACTTCATGCGCTTTGAGATGCCGCTAAGCCCAATAAACTATCTGAAATAGGAGCGACGTAAATTGAACAAATGTGATAGAATTTCGCAGTATTCTTATGTTAACCAAAATATAAAATGATCTAATCTGATCTCTGTTCGCCATAGCCTAGAAGGTTACTAGTGCATTTTGTTCGCCATTTCATGCGCTTTGTGATGCCGCTTAGCCCAATACGCTATCTGAAATAGGAGCGACGTAAATTGAACAAATGTCATAGAATTTCCCTGAAATCTTATATTAAACAAAATATAAAATGATCTAATCGGGTCTCTGATTGCTCTATCATAGAAGTTTAGTAGTGCATTTTACTCGCCCTTCCACGCGCTTTAAGATGCCGCCTAGCCCAGTAGGCTATCTGAAATAGGAGCGACGTAAGATGAACAAATGTGATAGAATTTCGCTGAATTCTTATATTAACCAAAATATAAAATGATCTAATCGGGTCTCTGTTCGCCCTAGGATAGAAGTTAAATAGTGCATTTTACTCGCCATTCCGAACGCTTTAAGATGCCGCATAGCCCAGTTCGCTATCTGCAATAGGAGCGACGTAAATTGAACAAATGTGATAGAATTTTGCTGAATTCTTAAATTAACCATAATATAAAATGATCTAATCGGGTCTCTGTTTGCCTCATCCTAGAAGTATAATAGTGCATTATACTCGCCATTTCATGCGCTTTTAGATGCCGCTTAGCACAGGACGCTATCTGAAATAGGAACGACGTAAATTGAACAAATGTGATAGAATTTTGCTGAATTCTTAAATTAACCATAATATAAAATGACCTAATCGGGTCTCTGTTTGCCCTACCCTAGAAGTTTAATAGTGCATTTCACTCGTCATTTCATGCGCTTTGAGATGCCGCTAAGCCCAATAAGCTATCTGTAATAGAAGCACCGTAAATTGAACAAATGTGATAGAATTTCGCTGAATTCTTAAATTAACCATAATATAAAATGATCTAATCGGGTCTCTGTTCGCCCTACCCTAGAAGTTTAATAGTGCATTTCACTCGTCATTTCATGCGCTTTGAGATGACGCTTAACCCAATACGCTATGTGAAATAGGAGCGACGTAAGTTGAACAAATGTGACAGAATTACGCTGCATTCTTATATTCACCTTAATGTAAAATGATCTAATCGGGTCTCTGTTCGCCCTAGCCTAGAAGTTTAATAGTGCATTTCACTCGTCATTTCATGCGCTTTGAGATGCCGCTGAGCCCAATAAGCTATCTGTAATAGGAGCGACGTAAATTGAACAAATGTGATAGAATTTCGCTGAATTCTTAAATTAACCATAATATAAAATAACCTAATCGGGTCTCTGTTTGCCCTACCCTAGAAGTTTAATAGTGCATTTCACACGTCATTTCATGCGGTTTGTGATGCCGCTAAGCCCAATAAGCTATCTGTAATGGATGCGACGTAAATTGAACAAATGTGATAGAATTTCGTTGAATTCTTATATTAACCAAAATATAAAATGATCTAATCGGGTCTCTGATTGCCCTATCATGGAAGTTTAATAGTGCATTTTACTCGCCATTTCATGCGCCTTCAGATGCCGCTTAGCCCAATAAGCTATCTGAAATAGGAGCGACGTAAATTGAACAAATGTGATAGAATTTCCCTGAAATCTTATATTAAACAAAATATAAAATGATCTAATCGGGTCTCTGATTGCCCTATCATAAAAGTTTAGTAGTGCATTTTACTCGTCATCCCACGCGCTTTAAGGTGCCGCCTAGCCCAGTACGCTATCTGGAATAGGAGCGACGTAAGTTGAACAAATGTGATACAATTACGCTGTATTCTTACATTAACCATAATGTAAAATGATCTAATCGGGTCTCTGTTTGCACTACCCTAGAAGTTTAATAGTGCATTTCACTCGCCACTTCATGCGCTTTGACATGCCGCTAAGCACAATAAGTTATCTGTAATAGGAGCGACGTAAATTGAACAAATGTGATAGAATTTCGCTGAATTCTTATATTAACCAAAATATAAAATGATCTAATCGGGTCTCTGATTGCCCTATCATAGAAGTTTAGTGGTGCATATTACTCGCCATTCCACGCGCTTTAAGATGCCGCCTAGCCCAATACGCTATCTGAAATAGGAGCCACGTAAATTGAACAAATGTGATAGAATTTCGCTGAATTCTTATATTAACCAAAGTATAAAATGATCTAATCTGGTCTCTGATTGCCCTATCATAGAAGGTTAATAGTGCATTTTACTCGCCGTTCCACGCGCTTTAAGATGCCGCCTAGCCCAGTACGCTGTCTGAAATAGAAGCGACGTAAATTGAACAAATGTGATAGAATTTCGCAGTATTCTTATGTTAACCAAAATATAAAATGATCTAATCTGATCTCTGTTCGCCATAGCCTAGAAGGTTACTAGTGCATTTTGTTCGCCATTTCATGCGCTTTGTGATGCCGCTTAGCCCAATACGCTATCTGAAATAGGAGCGACGTAAATTGAACAAATGTCATAGAATTTCCCTGAAATCTTATATTAATCAAAATATAAAATGATCTAATCGGGTCTCTGATTGCTCTATCATAGAAGTTTAGTAGTGCATTTTACTCGCCCTTCCACGCGCTTTAAGATGCCGCCTAGCCCAGTAGGCTATCTGAAATAGGAGCGACGTAAGATGAACAAATGTGATAGAATTTCACTGAAATCTTATATTAACCAAAATATAAAATGATCTAATCGGGTCTCTGTTCGCCCTAGGATAGAAGTTAAATAGTGCATTTTACTCGCCATTCCGAACGCTTTAAGATGCCGCATAGCCCAGTTCGCTATCTCCAATAGGAGCGACGTAAATTGAACAAATGTGATAGAATTTTGCTGAATTCTTAAATTAACCATAATATAAAATGATCTAATCGGGTCTCTGTTTGCCTCATCCTAGAAGTATAATAGTGCATTATACTCGCCATTTCATGCGCTTTTAGATGCCGCTTAGCACAGGACGCTATCTGAAATAGGAACGACGTAAATTGAACAAATGTGATGGAATTTTGCTGAACTCTTAAATTAACCATAATATAAAATGACCTAATCGGGTCTCTGTTTGCCCTACCCTAGAAGTTTAATAGTGCATTTCACTCGTCATTTCATGCGCTTTGAGATGCCGCTAAGCCCAATAAGCTATCTGTAATAGAAGCACCGTAAATTGAACAAATGTGATAGAATTTCGCTGAATTCTTAAATTAACCATAATATAAAATGATCTAATCGGGTCTCTGTTCGCCCTACCCTAGAAGTTTAATAGTGCATTTCACTCGTCATTTCATGCGCTTTGAGATGAGGCTTAACCCAATACGCTATGTGAAATAGGAGCGACGTAAGTTGAACAAATGTGACAGAATTACGCTGCATTCTTATATTCACCTTAATGTAAAATGATCTAATCGGGTCTCTGTTCGCCGTAGCCTAGAAGTTTAATAGTGCATTTCACTCGTCATTTCATGCGCTTTGAGATGCCGCTGAGCCCAATAAGCTATCTGTAATAGGAGCGACGTAAATTGAACAAATGTGATAGAATTTCGCTGAATTCTTAAATTAACCATAATATAAAATAACCTAATCGGGTCTCTGTTTGCCCTACCCTAGAAGTTTAATAGTGCATTTCACACGTCATTTCATGCGGTTTGTGATGCCGCTAAGCCCAATAAGCTATCTGTAATGGATGCGACGTAAATTGAACAAATGTGATAGAATTTCGTTGAATTCTTATATTAACCAAAATATAAAATGATCTAATCGGGTCTCTGATTGCCCTATCATGGAAGTTTAATAGTGCATTTTACTCGCCATTTCATGCGCCTTCAGATGCCGCTTAGCCCAATAAGCTATCTGAAATAGGAGCGACGTAAATTGAACAAATGTGATAGAATTTCCCTGAAATCTTATATTAAACAAAATATAAAATGATCTAATCGGGTCTCTGATTGCCCTATCATAGAAGATTAACAGTGCATTTCACTCGTCATTTCATGCGCATTGACATGCCGCTTAGCCCAATAAGCTATCTGAAATAGGAGCGACGTAAATTGAACAAATGTGATAGAATTTCCGTGAAATCTTATATTAAACAAAATATAAAATGATCTAATCGGGTCTCTGATTGCCCTATCATAGAAGTTTAGTAGTGCATTTTACTCGTCATCCCACGCGCTTTAAGGTGCCGCCTAGCCCAGTACGCTATCTGAAATAGGAGCGACGTAAGTTGAACAAATGTGATAGAATTACGCTGTATTCTTACATTAACCATAATGTAAAATGATCTAATCGGGTCTCTGTTTGCACTACCCTAGAAGTTTAATAGTGCATTTCACTCGCCACTTCATGCGCTTTGACATGCCGCTAAGCACAATAAGTTATCTGTAATAGGAGCGACGTAAATTGAACAAATGTGATAGAATTTCGCTGAATTCTTATATTAACCAAAATATAAAATGATCTAATCGGGTCTCTGATTGCCCTATCATAGAAGTTTAGTGGTGCATATTACTCGCCATTCCACGCGCTTTAAGATGCCGCCTAGCCCAATACGCTATCTGAAATAGGAGCCACGTAAATTGAACAAATGTGATAGAATTTCGCTGAATTCTTATATTAACCAAAGTATAAAATGATCTAATCTGGTCTCTGATTGCCCTATCATAGAAGGTTAATAGTGCATTTTACTCGCCATTCCACGCGCTTTAAGATGCCGCCTAGCCCAGTACGCTGTCTGAAATAGAAGCGACGTAAATTGAACAAATGTGATAGAATTTTGCTGACATCTTAAATTAACCATAATATGAAATGATCTAATCGGGTCTCTGTTTGCTCTACCCTAGAAGTTTAATAGTGCATTTTACTCGTCACTTCATGCGCCTTCAGATGCCGCTTAGCCCAATAAGCTATCTGAAATAGGAGCGACGTAAATTGAACAAATGTGATAAAATTTCGCAGAATCCTTATGTTAACCAAAGTATAAAATGATCTAATCTGGTCTCTGTTCGCCCTAGCCTAGAAGTTTAATAGTGCATTTTGTTCGCCATTTCATGCGCTTTGTGATGCCGCTTAGCCCAATACGCTATCTGAAATAGGAGCGACGTAAATTGAACAAATGTGATAGAATATCCCTGAAATTTTATATTAAACAAAATATAAAATGATCTAATCGGGTCTCTGATTGCTCCATCATAGAAGTTTAGTAGTGCATTTTACTCGCAATTCCACGCGCTTTAAGATGCCGGCTAGCCCAATACGCTATCTGAAATAGGAGCGACGTAAGTTGAACAAATGTGATAGAATTACGCTGAATTCTTTTATTAACCATAATGTAAAATGATCTGCTCGGGTCTCTGTTCGCCCTAGCCTAGAAGTTTAATAGTGCATTTTATTCGCCATTTCATGCGCTTTGAGATGCCGCTTAGCCCAATACGCTATCTGAAATTGGAGCGACGTAAATTGAACAAATGTGATACTATTTCCCTGAAATCTTATATTAAACGAAATATAAAATGATCTAATCGGGTCTCTGTTTGCCCTACCCTAGAAGTTTAATAGTGCATTTCACTCGTCATTTCATGCGCTTTAAGATGCCGCCTAGCCCAGTACGCTATCTGAAATAGGAGCGACGTAAATTTTACAAATGTGATAGAATTTCGTTGAATTCTTATATTAACCAAAACATAAAATGATCTAATCGGGTCTCTGATTGCCCTATCATAGAAGTTTAATAGTGCATTTCACTCGCCATTCCACGCGCTTTAAGATGCCGCCTAGCCCAGTACGCTATCTGAGATAGGAGTGACGTAAATTGAACAAATGTGATAGAATTTCCGTGAATTCTTATATTAACCTTAATGTAAAATGATCTAATCGGGTCTCTGTTCGCCCTACCAATAGAAGTCTAATAGTGCATTTCACTCGCCATTTCATGCGCTTTGAGATGCCGCTTAGCCCAATGCGCTCTATGAAATAGGAGCGACGTAAGTTGAACAAATGTGATGGAATTTCGCTGAATTCTGTTATTACCCATAATGTAAAATGATCTGATCGGGTCTCTGTTCGCCCTAGCCTAGAAGTTTAATACTGCATTTCACTCGTCATTTCATGCGCTTTGAGATGCCGCCTAGCCCAATACGCTATCTGAAATTGGAGCGACGTAAATTGAACAAATGTGATAGAACTTCACTGAATTCTTAAATTAACCATATTATAAAATGATCTAATCGGGTCTCTGATTGCCCTATCATAGAATTTTAATAGTGCATTTTACTCGCCATTCCACGCGCTTTAAGATGCCGCCTAGCCCTGTACGCTATCTGAAATAGGAGCGACGTAAATTGAGCAAATGTGATAGAATTTTGCTGAATTCTTAAATTAACCATAATATAAAATGATCTAATCGGGTCTCTGTTTGCCCTACCCTAGAAGTTTAATAGTGCACTTCACTCGTCATTTCATGCGCTTCGAGATGCCGCTAAGCCCAATAAGCTATCTGTAATAGGAGCGACGTAAATTTTACAAATGTGACAGAATTTCGTTGAATTCTTATATTAACCAAAATATAAAATGATCTAATCGGGTCTCTGATTGCCCTATCATAGAAGTTTAATAGTGCATTTCACTTGCCATTCCACGCGCTTTAAGATGCCGCCTAGCCCAGTACGCTATCTGAAATAGGAGTGACGTAACTTGAACAAATGTGATAGAATCATGCTGCATTCTTATATTAACCGTAATATAAAATGATCTAATCGGGTCTCTGTATGCCCTACCCTAGAAGTTTAATAGTGCATTTCACTCGTCATTCCATGCGCTTTGAGATGCCGCTAAGCCCAATAAGCTATCTGTAATAGGAGCGACGTAAATTGAACGAATGTGATAGAATTTCGTTGAATTCTTATATTAACCAAAATATAAAATGATCTAATCGGGTCTCTGATTGCCCTATCATAGAAGTTTAATAGTGCATTTTACTCGCCATTTCATGCGCCTTCAGATGCCGCTTAGCCCAATAAGCTATCTGAAATAGGAGCGACGTAAATTGAACAAATGTGATAGAATTTCCCTGAAACCTCATATTAAACAAAATATAAAATGATCTAATCGGGTCTCTGATTGCCCTATCATAGAGGTTTACTAGTGAATATTACTCGCCATTCCACGCTCTTTAAGATGCCGCCTAGCCCAGTACGCTATCTGAAATAGGAGCGACGTAAATTGAACAAATGTGATAAAATTTTGCTGACATCTTAAATTAACCATAATATAAAATGATCTCATCGGGTCTCTGTTTGCCCTACCCTAGAAGTTTAATAGTACATTTTACTCGCCATTTCATGCGCCTTCAGATGCCGCTTAGCCCAATAAGCTATCTGAAATAGGAGCGACGGAAATTGAACAAATGTGATAGAATTTCCCAGAAATCTTATATTAAACAAAATATAAAATGATCTAATCGGGTCTCCGATTGCCCTATCATAGAAGTTTAACAGTGCATTTCACTCGTCATTTCATGCGCTTTGACATGCCGCTTAGCCCAATAAGCTATCTGAAATAGGAGCGACGTAAATTGAACAAATGTGATAGAATTTCCCTGAAATCTTATATTAAACAAAATATAAAATGATCTAATCGGGTCTCTGATTGCTCTATCATAGAAGTTTAGTAGTGCATTTTACTCGCCCTTCCACGCGCTTTATGGTGCCGCCTAGCCCAGTACGCTATCTGAAATAGGAGCGACGTAAGTTGAACAAATGTGATAGAATTTTGCTGAATTCTTAAATTAACCATAATATAAAATGATCTAATCAGGTCTCTGTTTGCCCTACCCTAGAAGTTTAATAGTGCATTTTGCTCGCCATTTCATGCGCTTTGAGATGCCGCTGAGCCCAATACGCTATTTGAAATAGGAGCGACGTAAATTGAACAAATGTGATAGAATTTCACTGAATTCTTATATTAACCAAAATATAAAATGATCTAATCGGGTCTCTGTTCGCCCTACCATAGAAGTCTAATGGTGCATTTCACTCGCCATTTCATGCGCTTTGCGATGCCGCTTAGCCCAATACGCTATCTGAAATAGGAGCGACGTAAGTTGAACAAATGTGATAGAATTTCGCTGAATTCTTTTATTAACCATAATGTAAAATGATCTGCTCGGGTCTCTGTTCGCCCTAGCCTAGAAGTTTAATAGTGCATTTCACTCGTCATTTCATGCGCTTTGAGATGCCGCTGAGCCTAATAAGCTATTTGTAATAGGAGCGACGCAAATTGAACAAATGTGATAGAATTTCGCTGAATTCTTATATTAACCAAAATATAAAATGATCTAATCGGGTCTCTGATTGCCCTATCATAGAATTTTAATAGTGCATTCGACTCGCCATTCCACCCGCTTTAAGATGCCGCCTAGCCCAGTACGCTATCTGAAATAGGAGCGACGGAAATTGAACAAATGTGATAGAATTTTGCTGAATTCTTAAATTAACCGTAATATAAAATGATCTAATCGGGTCTCTGTTTGCCTCATCCTCGAAGTATAATAGTGCATTATACTCGCCATTTCATGCGCTTTTAGATGCCGCTTAGCACAGGACGCTATCTGAAATAGGAACGACGTAAATTGAACAAATGTGATAGAATTTTGCTGAATTCTTAAATTAACCATAATATAAAATGACCTAATCGGGTCTCTGTTTGCCCTACCCTAGAAGTTTAATAGTGCATTTCACTCGTCATTTCATGCGCTTTGAGATGCCGCTGAGCCCAATAAGCTATTTGTAATAGGAGCGACGCAAATTGAACAAATGTGATAGAATTTCGCTGAATTCTTATATTAACCAAAATATAAAATGATCTAATCGGGTCTCTGATTGCCCTATCATAGAATTTTAATAGTGCATTCGACTCGCCATTCCACCCGCTTTAAGATGCCGCCTAGCCCAGTACGCTATCTGAAATAGGAGCGACGGAAATTGAACAAATGTGATAGAATTTTGCTGAATTCTTAAATTAACCATAATATAAAATGATCTAATCGGGTCTCTGTTTGCCTCATCCTCGAAGTATAATAGTGCATTACACTCGCCATTTCATGCGCTTTTAGATGCCGCTTAGCACAGGACGCTATCTGAAATAGGAACGACGTAAATTGAACAAATGTGATAGAATTTTGCTGAATTCTTAAATTAACCATAATATAAAATGACCTAATCGGGTCTCTGTTTGCCCTACCCTAGAAGTTTAATAGTGCATTTCACTCGTCATTTCATGCGCTTTGAGATGCCGCTAAGCCCAATAAGCTATCTGTAATAGAAGCACCGTAAATTGAACAAATGTGATAGAATTTCGCTGAATTCTTAAATTAACCATAATATAAAATGATCTAATCGGGTCTCTGATTGCCCTATCATAGAAGTTTAGTGGTGCATATTACTCGCCATTCCACGCGCTTTAAGATGCCGCCTAGCCCAATACGCTATCTGAAATAGGAGCCACGTAAATTGAACAAATGTGATAGAATTTCGCTGAATTCTTATATTAACCAAAGTATAAAATGATCTAATCTGGTCTCTGATTGCCCTATCATAGAAGGTTAATAGTGCATTTTACTCGCCATTCCACGCGCTTTAAGATGCCGCCTAGCCCAGTACGCTGTCTGAAATAGAAGCGACGTAAATTGAACAGATGTGATAGAATCTCCCTGAAATCTTATATTAACCATAATATAAAATGATCTAATCGGGTCTCTGTTCGCCCTAGCCTAGTAGTTTAATAGTGCACTTTACTTGCCATTTTATGCGCTATGAGATGCCGCTTAGCCGAATACGCTATCTGAAATAGGAGCGACGTAAATTGAACAGATGTGATAGACTCTCCCTGAAATCTTATATTAACCATAATATAAAATGATCTAATCGGGTCTCTGTTTGCCCTACCCTAGAAGTTTAATAGTGCATTTCACTCGTCATTTCATGCGCTTTAAGATGCCGCCTAGCCCAGTACGCTATCTGAAATAGGAGCGACGTAAATTTTACAAATGTGATAGAATTTCGTTGAATTCTTATATTAACCAAAACATAAAATGATCTAATCGGGTCTCTGATTGCCCTATCATAGAAGTTTAATAGTGCATTTCACTCGCCATTCCACGCGCTTTAAGATGCCGCCTAGCCCAGTACGCTATCTGAAATAGGAGCGATGTAACTTGAACAAATGTGATAGAATCACGCTGCATTCTTATATTAACCGTAATATAAAATGATCTAATCGGGTCTCTGTTTGCCTTATCCTAGAAGTATAATAGTGCATTATACTCGCCATTTCATGCGCTTTGAGATGCCGCTTAGCCCAGGACGCTATCTGAAATAGGAACGACGTAAATTGAACAAATGTGAGAGAATTTTGCTGAATTCTTAAATTAACCATAATATAAAATGACCTAATCGGGTCTCTGTTTGCCCTACCCTAGAAGTTTAATAGTACATTTCACTCGTCACTTCATGCGCTTTGAGATGCCGCTAAGCCCAATAAGCTATCTGTAATAGAAGCGACGTAAATTGAACAAATGTGATAGAATTTCGTTGAATTCTTATATTAACCTTAATGTAAAATGATCTAATCGGGTCTCTGTTTGCCTTATCCTAGAAGTTTAATAGTGCATTATACTCGTCATTTCATGCGGATTGAGATGCCGCTAAGCCCAATAAGCTATCTGAAATAGGAGCGACGTAAATTGAACAAATGTGATAGAATTTCGCAGAATTCTTATATTAACCATAATGTAAAATGATCTAATCCAGTCTCTGTTCGCCCTAGCCTAGTAGTTTAATAGTGCATTTTATTCGCCATTTTATGCGCTTTGAGATGCCGGTTAGCCGAATACGCTATCTGAAATACGAGCGACGTAAATTGAACAGATGTGATAGAATCTCCCTGAAATCTTATATTAACCATAATATAAAATGATCTAATCGGGTCTCTGTTCGCCCTAGCCTAGTAGTTTAATAGTGCATTTTATTTGCCATTTTATGCGCTTTGAGATGCCGCTTAGCCGAATACGCTATCTGAAATAGGAGCGACGTAAATTGAACAGATGTGATAGACTCTCCGTGAAATCTTATATTAACCATAATATAAAATGATCTAATCGGGTCTCTGTTCGCCCTAGCCTAGAAGTTTAATAGTGCACTTTATTCGCCATTTCATGCGCTTTTAGATGCCGCTTAGCCTAGGACGCTATCTGCAATAGGAACGACGTAACTTGAACAAATGTGATAGAATTCCCGTGAATTCTTATATTAACCTTAGTGTAAAATGATCCAATCGGGTCTCTGTTCGCCCTACCATAGAAGTCTAATAGTGCATTTCACTCGCCATTTCATGCGCTTTGAGATGCCGCTTAGCCCAATACGCTATCTGAAATAGGAGCGACGTAAGTTGAACAAATGTGATAGAACTACGCTGAATTCTTTTATTAACCATAATGTAAAATGATCTGCTCGGGTCTCTGTTCGCCCTAGCCTAGAAGTTTAATAGTGCATTTTATTCGCCATTTCATGCGCTTTGAGATGCCGCTTAGCCCAATACGCTATCTGAAATTGGAGCGACGTAAATTGAACAAATGTGATAGAACTTCACTGAATTCTTAAATTAACCATATTATAAAATGATCTAATCGGGTCTCTGATTGCCCTATCATAGAATTTTAATAGTGCATTTTACTCGCCATTCCACGCGCTTTAAGATGCCGCCTAGCCCTGTACGCTATCTGAAATAGGAGCGACGTAAATTGAGCAAATGTGATAGAATTTTGCTGAATTCTTAAATTAACCATAATATAAAATGATCTAATCGGGTCTCTGTTTGCCCTACCCTAGAAGTTTAATAGTGCACTTCACTCGTCATTTCATGCGCTTCGAGATGCCGCTAAGCCCAATAAGCTATCTCTAATAGGAGCGACGTAAATTTTACAAATGTGACAGAATTTCGTTGAATTCTTATATTAACCAAAATATAAAATGATCTAATCGGGTCTCTGATTGCCCTATCATAGAAGTTTAATAGTGCATTTCACTCGCCATTCCACGCGCTTTAAGATGCCGCCTAGCCCAGTACGCTATCTGAAATAGGAGCGACGTAACTTGAACAAATGTGATAGAATCATGCTGCATTCTTATATTAACCGTAATATAAAATGATCTAATCGGGTCTCTGTATGCCCTACCCTAGAAGTTTAATAGTGCATTTCACTCGTCATTCCATGCGCTTTGAGATGCCGCTAAGCCCAATAAGCTATCTGTAATAGGAGCGACGTAAATTGAACGAATGTGATAGAATTTCGTTGAATTCTTATATTAACCAAAATATAAAATGATCTAATCGGGTCTCTGATTGCCCTATCATAGAAGTTTAATAGTGCATTTTACTCGCCATTTCATGCGCCTTCAGATGCCGCTTAGCCCAATAAGCTATCTGAAATAGGAGCGACGTAAATTGAACAAATGTGATAGAATTTCCCTGAAACCTCATATTAAACAAAATATAAAATGATCTAATCGGGTCTCTGATTGCCCTATCATAGAGGTTTAGTAGTGCATATTACTCGCCATTCCACGCTCTTTAAGATGCCGCCTAGCCCAGTACGCTATCTGAAATAGGAGCGACGTAAATTGAACAAATGTGATAAAATTTTGCTGACATCTTAAATTAACCATAATATGAAATGATCTCATCGGGTCTCTGTTTGCTCTACCCTAGAAGTTTAATAGTACATTTTACTCGCCATTTCATGCGCCTTCAGATGCCGCTTAGCCCAATAAGCTATGTGAAATAGGAGCGACGGAAATTGAACAAATGTGATAGAATTTCCCAGAAATCTTATATTAAACAAAATATAAAATGATCTAATCGGGTCTCCGATTTCCCTATCATAGAAGTTTAACAGTGCATTTCACTCGTCATTTCATGCGCTTTGACATGCCGCTTAGCCCAATAAGCTATCTGAAATAGGAGCGACGTAAATTGAACAAATGTGATAGAATTTCCCTGAAATCTTATATTAAACAAAATATAAAATGAGCTGATCGGGTCTCTGATTGCCCTATCATAAAAATTGAGCAGTGCATTTTACTCGCCATTCCACGCACTTTAAGATGGCGCCTAGCCCAGTACGCTATCTGAAATAGGAGCGACGTAAGTTGAACAAATGTGATAGAATTTCGCTGAATTCTTTTATTAACCATAATGTAAAATGATCTAATCGGGGCTCTGTTCGCCCTAGCCTAGAACTTTAATAGTGCATTTTATTCGCACATTTCATACGCTTTGAGATGCCGCTTTGCCCAATACGCTATCTGAAATAGGAGCGACGTAAATTGAACAAATGTGATAGAATTTCACTGAATTCTTATATTAACCAAAATATAAAATGATCTAATCGGGTCTCTGATTGCCCTAGGATAGAGGTTTAATAGTGCATTTCACTCGTCATTTCATGCGCTTTGACATGCCGCTTAGCCCAATAAGCTATCTGAAATAGGAGCGACGTAAATTGAACAAATGTGATAGAATTTCCCTGAAATCTTATATTAAACAAAATATAAAATGAGCTAATCGGGTCTCTGATTGCCCTATCATAGAAGTTTAGTAGTGCATTTTACCCGCCATTCCACGAGCTTTAAGATGCCGCCTAGCACAGTACGCTATCTGAAATAGGAGCGACGTAAATTTAACAAATGTGATAGAATTTCTCTGAATTCTTATATTAACCATGGTATAAAACGATCTAGTCTGGTCTCTGATTGCCCTATCATAGAAGGTTAATAGTGCATTTTACTCGCCATTCCACACGCTTTAAGATGCCGCCTAGCCCAATACGCTATCTGAAATAGGAGCGACGTAAATTGAACAAATGTGATAGAATTTCGCTGAATTCTTAAATTAACCATAATATCAAATGATCTAATCGGGTCTCTGTTTGCCCTACCCTAGAAGTTTAATAGTGCATTTCACTCGTCATTTCATGCGCTTTGAGACGCCGCTTCGCCCAATACGCTATTTGAAATAGGAGCGACGTAAATTGAACAAATGTGATAGAATTTCGCTGAATTCTTAAAGTAACCTTAATATAAAATGATCTAATCGGGTCTCTGTTTGCCCTACCCTAGAAGTTTAATAGTGCATTTCACTCGTCATTTCATGCGCTTTGAGATGCCGCTAAGCACAATAAGCTATCTGGAATAGCAGCGACGTAAATTGAACAAATGTGAAAGAATTACGCCGCATTCTTATATTAACCGTAATATAAAATGATCTAATCGGGTCTCTGTTTGCCTTATCCTAGAAGTTTAATAGTGCATTTTACTCGCCATTCCACGCGCTTTAAGATGCCGCCTAGCCCAGTGCGCTACCTGAAATAGGAGCGACGTAAGTTGAACAAATGTGATAGAATTACGCTGAATTCTTATATTAACCGTAATATAAAATGATCTAATCGGGTCTCTGTTTGCCTTATCCTAGAAGTTTGATAGTGCATTTTGCTGGCCATTTCATGCGCTTTGAGATGCCGCTTAGCCCAATACGCTATCTGAAATAGGAGCGACGTAAATTGAACAAATGTGATAGAATTTCCCTGAAATCTTATATTAAACAAAATATACAATGATCTAATCGGGTCTCTGATTGCCCTATCATAGAAGTTTAGCAGTGCATTTTACTCGCCATTCCACGCGCTTTAAGATGCCGCCTAGCCCAGTACGCTATCTAAATTAGGAGCGACGTAAGTTGAACAAATGTGATAGAATTACGCTGAATTCTTATATTAACCGTAATATAAAATGATCTAATCGGGTCTCTGTTTGCCTTATCCTAGAAGTTTAGTATTGCATTTTACTCGCCATTTCATGCGCTTTGAGATGCCGCTTAGCCCAATACGCTATCTGAAATAGGAGCGACGTAAATTGAACAAATGTGATAGAATTTCGCTGAATTCTTAAATTAACTATAATATAAAATGATTTAATCGGGTCTCTGTTGGCCCTACCCTAGAAGTTTAATAGTGCATTTTACTCGCCATTTCATGCGCTTTGAGATGCCGCTTAGTGCAATACGCTATCTGAAATATGAGCGACGTAAATTGAACAAATGTGATAGAATTTCGCTGAATTCTTATATTAACCAAAATATAAAATGATCTAATCGGGTCTCTGATTGCCCTATCATAGAAGTTTAGTGGTGCATATTACTCGCCATTCCACGCGCTTTAAGATGCCGCCTAGCCCAATACTCTATCTGAAATAGGAGCCACGTAAATTGAACAAATGTGATAGAATTTCGCTGAATTCTTATATTAACCAAAGTATAAAATGATCTAATCTGGTCTCTGATTGCCCTATCATAGAAGGTTAATAGTGCATTTTACTCGCCATTCCACGCCCTTTAAGATGCCGCCTAGCCCAGTACGCTGTCTGAAATAGAAGCGACGCAAATTGCACAAGTGTGATAGAATCTCGCTGAATACTTATATTAACCTTAATGTAAAATGATGTGATCGGGTCTCTGTTCGCCCTACCCTAGAAGTTTAATAGTGCATTTCACCCGTCATTTCATGCGCTTTGAGATGACGCTTAACCCAATACGCTATCTGAAATAGGAGCGACGTAAGTTGAACAAATGTGACAGAATTACGCTGCATTCTTATATTCACCTTAATGTAAAATGATCCCTTCGGGTCTCTGTTCGCCCTACCCTAGAAGTATAATAGTGCATTTCACTCGTCATTTCATGCGCTTCGAGATGCCGCCTAGCCCAATACGCTATCTGAAACAGGAGCGACGTAAATTGAACAAATGTGATAGAATTTCGCTGAATTCTTATATTAACCAAAGTATAAAATGATCTAGTCTGGTCTCTGATTGCCCTATCATAGAAGTTTAATAGTGCATTTTACTCGCCATTCCACGCGCTTTAAGATGCCGCATGGCCCAGCACGCTATCTGAAACAGGAGCGACGTAAATTGAACAAATGTGATAGAATTTTGCTGACATCTTAAATTAACCATAATATAAAATGATCTAATCGGGTCTCTGTTGGCCCTACCCTAGAAGTTTAATAGTGCATTTTACTCGTCACTTCATGTGCCTTCAGATGCCGCTTAGCCCAATAAGCTATCTGAAATAGGAGCGACGTAAATTGAACAAATGTGATAAAATTTCGCAGAATCCTTATGTTAACCAAAGTATAAAATGATCTAATCTGGTCTCTGTTCGCCCTAGCCTAGAAGATTAATAGTGCATTTTGTTCGCCATTTCATGCGCTTCGTGATGGCGCTTAGCCCAATACGCTATCTGAAATAGGAGCGACGTAAATTGAACAAATGTGATAGAATTTCGCTGAATTCTTATATTAACCAAAGTATAAAAGGATCTAATCTGGTCTCTGATTGCCCTATCATAGAAGGTTAATATTGCATTTTACTCGCCATTCCACGCGCTTTAAGATGCCGCCTAGCCCAGGACGCTGTCTGAAATAGAAGCGACGTAAATTGAACAAGTGTGATAGAATCTCGCTGAATACTTATATTAACCTTAATGTAAAATGATCTAATCGGGTCTCTGTTCGCCCTACCCTAGAAGTTTAATAGTGCATTTTGTTCGCCATTTCATGCGCTTTGAGATGCCGCATAGCCCAATACGCTATCTGAAATAGGAGCGACGTAAATTGAACAAATGTGATAGAATTTCCCTGAAATCTTATATTAAACAAAATATGAAATGATCTAATCGGGTCTCTGATTGCTCTATCATAGAAGTTTAGTAGTGCATTTTACTCGCCCTTCCACGCGCTTTAAGGTGCCGCCTAGCCCAGTACGCTATCTGAAATAGGAGCGACGTAAGTTGAACAAATGTGATAGAATTTTGCTGAATTCTTAAATTAACCATAATATAAAATGATCTAATCGGGTCTCTGTTTGCCCTACCCTAGAAGTTAAATAGTGCATTTCACTCGTCACTTTATGCGCTTTGAGATGCCGCTAAGCCCAATAAGCTATCGGAAATAGGAGCGACGTAAGTTGAACAAATGTGACAGAATTACGCTGCATTCTTATATTCACCTTAATGTAAAATGATCTCTTCGGGTCTCTGTTCGCCCTACCCTAGAAGTATAATAGTGCTTTTCACTCGCCATTTCATGCGCTTCGAGATGCCGCTTAGCTCAATACGCTATCTGAAATAGGAGCGACGAAAGTTGAACAAATGTGATAGAATTTCGCTGAATTATTATATTAACCAGAATGTAAAATGATCTAATCTGGTCTCTGTTCGCCCTACCATAGAAGTCTTATAGTGCATTTTACTCGTCATTTCATGCGCTTTGAGATGCCGCTTTGCCCAATACGCTATCTGAAATAGGAGCGACGTAAATTGAACGAATGTGATAGAATTTCACTGAATTCTTATATTAACCAAAATATAAAATGATCTAATCGGGTCTCTGATTGCCCTAGGATAGAAGTTAAATAGTGCATTTTACTCGCCATTCCGAACGCTTTAAGATGCCGCATAGCCCAGTTCGCTATCTGCAATAGGAGCGACGTAAATTGAACAAATGTGATAGAATTTTGCTGAATTCTTAAATTAACCATAGTACAAAATGATCTAATCGGGTCTCTGTTTGCTCTACCCTGGAAGTTTAATAGTGCATTTTGCTCGCCATTTCATGCGCTTTGAGATGCCGCTGAGCCCAATACGCTATTTGAAATAGGAGCGACGTAAATTGAACAAATGTGATAGAATTTCACTGAATTCTTATATTAACCAAAATATAAAATGATCTAATCGGGTCTCTGTTCGCCCTACCATAGAAGTCTAATGGTGCATTTCACTCGTCATTTCATGCGCTTTCAGATGCCGCTAAGCCCAATAAGCTATCTGTAATAGAAGCACCGTAAATTGAACAAATGTGATAGAATTTCGCTGAATTCTTAAATTAACCATAACATAAAATGATCTAATCGGGTCTCTGTTTGCTCTACCCTGGAAGTTTAGTAGTGCATTCGACTCGCCATTCCACCCGCTTTAAGATGCCGCCTAGCCCAGTACGCAATCTGAAATAGGAGCGACCGAAATTGAACAAATGTGATAGAATTTCGCTGAATTCTTATATTAACCAAAGTATAAAATGATCTAATCTGGTCTCTGATTGCCCTATCATAGAAGTTTAATAGTGCATTTTACTCGCCATTTCATGCGCTTTGAGATGCCGCTTAGTGCAATACGCTATCTGAAATATGAGCGACGTAAATTGAACAAATGTGATAGAATTTCGGTGAATTCTTATATTAACCAAAATATAAAATGATCTAATCGGGTCTCTGTTTGCCCTACCCTAGAAGTTTAATAGTGCATTTCACTCGCCATTTCATGCGCTTTGAGATGCCGCTCAGCACAATAAGCTATCTGAAATACGAGCGACGTAAATAGAACAATTGTGATAGAATTTCGCTGAATTCTTATATTAACCAAAATATAAAATGATCTAATCGGGACTCTGATTGCCCTATCATAGAAGTTTAGCAGTGCATTTTACTCGCCATTCCACGCGCTTTAAGATGCCGCCTAGCCCAGTACGCTATCTAAATTAGGAGCGACGTAAGTTGAACAAATGTGATAGAATTACGCTGAATTCTTATATTAACCGTAATATAAAATGATCTAATCGGGTCTCTGTTTGCCTTATCCTAGAAGTTTAGTATTGCATTTTACTCGCCATTTCATGCGCTTTGAGATGCCGCTTAGCCCAATACGCTATCTGAAATAGGAGCGACGTAAATTGAACAAATGTGATAGAATTTCGCCGAATTCTTAAATTAACCATAATATAAAATGATCTAATCGGGTCTCTGCTTGCCCTACCCTAGAAGTTTAATAGTGCATTTTAGTCGCCAGTTCATGCGCTTTGAGATGCCGCTTCGCCCAATACGCTATCTGAAATAGGAGCGACGTAAATTAAACAAATGTGATAGAATTTCATTGAATTCTTATATTAACCAAAATATGAAATGATCTAATCGGGTCTCTGTTGGCCCTACCCTAGTAGTTTAATAGTGCGGTTTACTCG
Source organism: Macropis europaea (assembly GCA_916610135.2). Taxonomy (NCBI): domain Eukaryota; kingdom Metazoa; phylum Arthropoda; class Insecta; order Hymenoptera; family Melittidae; genus Macropis; species Macropis europaea. Next base: position 32,945 of record CAKAJE020000899.1, read on the forward strand.
CCATTTCATGCGCTTTGAGATGCCGCTTAGTGCAATACGCTTACTGAAATAGGAGCGACGTAAATTGAACAAATGTGATAGAATTTCGCAGAATTCTTAAATTAACCATAACATAAAATGATCTAATCGGGTCTCTGCTTGCCCTACCCTAGAAGTTTAATAGTGCATTTTAGGCGCCATTTCATGCGCTTTGAGATGCCGCTTCGCCCAATACGCTATCTGAAATAGGAGCGACGTAAATTAAACAAATGTGATAGAATTTCCCTGAAATCTTATATTAAACAAAATATAAAATGATCTAATCGGGTCTCTGATTGCCCTATCATAGAAGTTTAGCAGTTCATTTTACTCGCCATTCCACGCGCTTTAAGATGCCGCCTAGCCCAGTACGCTATCTAAATTAGGAGCGACGTAAGTAGAACAAATGAGATAGAATTTCGCTCAATTCTTAAATTAACCATAATATAAAATGATCTAATCGGGTCTCTGTTTGCCCTACCCTAGAACTTTAATAGTGCATTTTATTCGCCATTTCATACGCTTTGAGATGCCGCTTTGCCCAATACGCTATCTGAAATAGGAGCGACGTAAATTAAACAAATGTGATAGAATTTCACTGGATTCTTATATTAACCAAAATATGAACTGATCTAATCGGGTCTCTGTTGGCCCTACCCTAGAAGTTTAATAGTGCATTTTACTCGCCATTTCATGCGCTTTGAGATGCCGCTTAGTGCAATACGCTATCTGAAATATGAGCGACGTAAATTGAACAAATGTGATAGAATTTCGCTGAATTCTTATATTAACCAAAATATAAAATGATCTAATCGGGTCTCTGTTTGCCCTACCCTAGAAGTTTAATAGTGCATTTCACTCGCCATTTCATGCGCTTTGAGATGCCGCTAAGCACAATAAGCTATCTGAAATACGAGCGACGTAAATAGAACAATTGTGATAGAATTTCGCAGAATTCTTATATTAACCAAAATATAAAATGATCTAATCGGGTCTCTGATTGCCCTATCATAGAAGTTTAGCAGTGCATTTTACTCGCCATTCCACGCGCTTTAAGATGCCGCCTAGCCCAGTACGCTATCTAAATTAGGAGCGACGTAAGTTGAACAAATGTGATAGAATTACGCTGAATTCTTATATTAACCGTAATATAAAATGATCTAATCGGGTCTCTGTTTGCCTTATCCTAGAAGTTTAGTATTGCATTTTACTCGCCATTTCATGCGCTTTGAGATGCCGCTTAGCCCAATACGCTATCTGAAATAGGAGCGACGTAAATTGAACAAATGTGATAGAATTTCGCCGAATTCTTAAATTAACCATAATATAAAATGATCTAATCGGGTCTCTGCTTGCCCTACCCTAGAAGTTTAATAGTGCATTTTAGTCGCCAGTTCATGCGCTTTGAGATGCCGCTTCGCCCAATACGCTATCTGAAATAGGAGCGACGTAAATTAAACAAATGTGATAGAATTTCCCTCAAATCTTATATTAAACAAAATATAAAATGATCTAATCGGGTCTCTGATTGCCCTATCATAGAAGTTTAGCAGTGCATTTTACTCGCCATTCCACGCGCTTTAAGATGCCACCTAGCCCAGTACGCTATCTAAATTAGGAGCGACGTAAGTTGGACAAATGAAATAGAATTTCGCTCAATTCTTAAATTAACCATAATATAAAATGATCTAATCGGGTCTCTGTTTGCCCTACCCTAGAACTTTAATAGTGCATTTTATTCGCCATTTCATACGCTTTGAGATGCCGCTTTGCCCAATACGCTATCTGAAATAGGAGCGACGTAAATTAAACAAATGTGATAGAATTTCATTGAATTCTTATATTAACCAAAATATGAAATGATCTAATCGGGTCTCTGTTGGCCCTACCCTAGTAGTTTAATAGTGCGGTTTACTCGCCATTTCATGCGCTTTGAGATGCCGCTTAGTGCAATACGCTTACTGAAATAGGAGCGACGTAAATTGAACAAATGTGATAGAATTTCGCAGAATTCTTAAATTAACCATAATATAAAATGATCTAATCGGGTCTCTGCTTGCCCTATCATAGAAGTTTAGCAGTGCATTTTACTCGCCATTCCACGCGCTTTAAGATGCCGCCTAGCCCAGTACGCTATCTAAATTAGGAGCGACGTAAGTAGAACAAATGAGATAGAATTTCGCTCAATTCTTAAATTAACCATAATATAAAATGATCTAATCGGGTCTCTGTTTGCCCTACCCTAGAACTTTAATAGTGCATTTTATTCGCCATTTCATACGCTTTGAGATGCCGCTTTGCCCAATACGCTATCTGAAATAGGAGCGACGTAAATTAAACAAATGTGATAGAATTTCACTGGATTCTTATATTAACCAAAATATGAAATGATCTAATCGGGTCTCTGTTGGCCCTACCCTAGAAGTTTAATAGTGCATTTTACTCGCCATTTCATGCGCTTTGAGATGCCGCTTAGTGCAATAAGCTATATGAAATATTAGCGACGTAAATTGAACAAATGTGATAGAATTTCGCTGAATTCTTATATTAACCAAAATATAAAATGATCTAATCGGGTCTCTGTTTGCCCTACCCTAGAAGTTTAATAGTGCATTTCACTCGCCATTTCATGCGCTTTGAGATGCCGCTAAGCACAATAAGCTATCTGAAATACGAGCGACGTAAATAGAACAATTGTGATAGAATTTCGCTGAATTCTTATATTAACCAAAATATAAAATGATCTAATCGGGTCTCTGATTGCCCTATCATAGAAGTTTAGCAGTGCATTTTACTCGCCATTCCACGCGCTTTAAGATGCCGCCTAGCCCAGTACGCTATCTAAATTAGGAGCGACGTAAGTTGAACAAATGTGATAGAATTACGCTGAATTCTTATATTAACCGTAATATAAAATGATCTAATCGGGTCTCTGTTTGCCTTATCCTAGAAGTTTAGTATTGCATTTTACTCGCCATTTCATGCGCTTTGAGATGCCGCTTAGCCCAATACGCTATCTGAAATAGGAGCGACGTAAATTGAACAAATGTGATAGAATTTCGCCGAATTCTTAAATTAACCATAATATAAAATGATCTAATCGGGTCTCTGCTTGCCCTACCCTAGAAGTTTAATAGTGCATTTTAGTCGCCAGTTCATGCGCTTTGAGATGCCGCTTCGCCCAATACGCTATCTGAAATAGGAGCGACGTAAATTAAACAAATGTGATAGAATTTCCCTCAAATCTTATATTAAACAAAATATAAAATGATCTAATCGGGTCTCTGATTGCCCTATCATAGAAGTTTAGCAGTGCATTTTACTCCCCATTCCACGCGCTTTAAGATGCCACCTAGCCCAGTACGCTATCTAAATTAGGAGCGACGTAAGTTGGACAAATGAAATAGAATTTCGCTCAATTCTTAAATTAACCATAATATAAAATGATCTAATCGGGTCTCTGTTTGCCCTACCCTAGAACTTTAATAGTGCATTTTATTCGCCATTTCATACGCTTTGAGATGCCGCTTTGCCCAATACGCTATCTGAAATAGGAGCGACGTAAATTAAACAAATGTGATAGAATTTCATTGAATTCGTATATTAACCAAAATATGAAATGATCTAATCGGGTCTCTGTTGGCCCTACCCTAGTAGTTTAATAGTGCGGTTTACTCGCCATTTCATGCGCTTTGAGATGCCGCTTAGTGCAATACGCTTACTGAAATAGGAGCGACGTAAATTGAACAAATGTGATAGAATTTCGCAGAATTCTTAAATTAACCATAATATAAAATGATCTAATCGGGTCTCTGCTTGCCCTATCATAGAAGTTTAGCAGTGCATTTTACTCGCCATTCCACGCGCTTTAAGATGCCGCCTAGCCCAGTACGCTATCTAAATTAGGAGCGACGTAAGTAGAACAAATGAGATAGAATTTCGCTCAATTCTTAAATTAACCATAATATAAAATGATCTAATCGGGTCTCTGTTTGCCCTACCCTAGAACTTTAATAGTGCATTTTATTCGCCATTTCATACGCTTTGAGATGCCGCTTTGCCCAATACGCTATCTGAAATAGGAGCGACGTAAATTAAACAAATGTGATAGAATTTCACTGGATTCTTATATTAACCAAAATATGAAATGATCTAATCGGGTCTCTGTTGGCCCTACCCTAGAAGTTTAATAGTGCATTTTACTCGCCATTTCATGCGCTTTGAGATGCAGCTTAGTGCAATAAGCTATATGAAATATTAGCGACGTAAATTGAACAAATGTGATAGAATTTCGCTGAATTCTTATATTAACCAAAATATAAAATGATCTAATCGGGTCTCTGTTTGCCCTACCCTAGAAGTTTAATAGTGCATTTCACTCGCTATTTCATGCGCTTTGAGATGCCGCTAAGCACAATAAGCTATCTGAAATACGAGCGACGTAAATAGAACAATTGTGATAGAATTTCGCTGAATTCTTATATTAACCAAAATATAAAATTATCTAATCGGGTCTCTGATTGCCCTATCATAGAAGTTTAGCAGTGCATTTTACTCGCCATTCCACGCGCTTTAAGATGCCGCCTAGCCCAGTACGCTATCTAAATTAGGAGCGACGTAAGTTGAACAAATGTGATAGAATTACGCTGAATTCTTATATTAACCGTAATATAAAATGATCTAATCGGGTCTCTGTTTGCCTTATCCTAGTAGTTTAGTATTGCATTTTACTCGCCATTTCATGCGCTTTGAGATACCGCTTAGCCCAATACGCTATCTGAAATAGGAGCGACGTAAATTGAACAAATGTGATAGAATTTCGCTGAATTCTTAAATTAACTTTAATATAAAATGATTTAATCGGGTCTCTGTTGGCCCTACCCTAGAAGTTTAATAGTGCATTTTACTCGCCATTTCATGCGCTTTGAGATGCCGCTTAGTGCAATACGCTATCTGAAATATGAGCGACGTAAATTGAACAAATGTGATAGAATTTCGCTGAATTCTTATATTAACCAAAATATAAAATGATCTAATCGGGTCTCCGATTGCCCTATCATAGAAGATTAATAGTGCATTTTACTCGCCACTCCACGCGCTTTAGGGTGCCGCCTAGCCCAGTATGCTATCCGAAATAGGAGCGACGTACATTGAACAAACGTGATAGAATTTTGCTGAATTCTTAAATTAATCATAATATAAAATGATCTAATCGGGTCTCTGTTTGTCCTACCCTAGAAGTTTAATAGTGCATTTCACTCGCCATTCGTTGCGATTTGAGATGCCGCTTAGCCCAACACGCTATCTGAAATACCAGCGACGTAAATTGAACAAACGTGACAGAATTTCTCTGAATTCTTATATTAACCTTAATGTAAAATGATCTAATCGGGTCTCTGTTCGCCAAACCCTAGAAGTTTAATAGTGCATTTCACTCGTCATTTCATGCGCTTTGAGATTCCCCTTAGCCCAATACGCTTTCTGAAATATGAGCGACGTAAATTGAACAAATGTGATAGAATTCCGCTGAATTCTTAAATTAACTTTAATGTAAAATGATCTAATCGGTCCTCTGTTGGCCCTACCCTAGAAGTTTAATAGTGCATTATACTCGCCATTTCATGCGCTTTGAGATGCCGCTTAGCCCAATACGCTATCTGAAATAGGAGCGACGTAAATTGAACAAATGTGATAGAATTTCGCCGAATTCTTAAATTAACCATAATATAAAATGATCTAATCGGGTCTCTGTTTGCCCTACCCTAGAACTTTAATAGTGCATTTTATTCGCCATTTCATACGCTTTGAGATGCCGCTTTGCCCAATACGCTATCTGAAATAGGAGCGACGTAAATTAAACAAATGTGATAGAATTTCATTGAATTCTTATATTAACCAAAATATGAAATGATCTAATCGGGTCTCTGTTGGCCCTACCCTAGTAGTTTAATAGTGCGGTTTACTCGCCATTTCATGCGCTTTGAGATGCCGCTTAGTGCAATACGCTTACTGAAATAGGAGCGACGTAAATTGAACAAATGTGATAGAATTTCGCAGAATTCTTAAATTAACCATAATATAAAATGATCTAATCGGGTCTCTGCTTGCCCTACCCTAGAAGTTTAATAGTGCATTTTAGTCGCCATTTCATGCGCTTTGAGATGCCGCTTCGCCCAATACGCTATCTGAAATAGGAGCGACGGAAATTAAACAAATGTGATAGAATTTCCCTGAAATCTTATATTAAACAAAATATAGAATGATCTAATCGGGTCTCTGATTGCCCTATCATAGAAGTTTAGCAGTGCATTTTACTCGCCATTCCACGCGCTTTAAGATGCCGCCTAGCCCAGTACGCTATCTAAATTAGGAGCGACGTAAGTAGAACAAATGAGATAGAATTTCGCTCAATTCTTAAATTAACTATAATATAAAATGATTTAATCGGGTCTCTGTTTGCCCTACCCTAGAACTTTAATAGTGCATTTTATTCGCCATTTCATACGCTTTGAGATGCCGCTTTGCCCAATACGCTATCTGAAATAGGAGCGACGTAAATTAAACAAATGTGATAGAATTTCACTGGATTCTTATATTAACCAAAATATGAAATGATCTAATCGGGTCTCTGTTGGCCCTACCCTAGAAGTTTAATAGTGCATTTTACTCGCCATTTCATGCGCTTTGAGATGCCGCTTAGTGCAATACGCTATCTGAAATACGAGCGACGTAAATAGAACAAATGTGATAGAATTTCGCTGAATTCTTATATTAACCAAAATATAAAATGATCTAATCGGGTCTCTGATAGCCCTATCATGGAAGTTTAATAGTGCATTTTACCCGCCATTCCACGCGCTTTAAGATGCCGTCTAGCCCAGTACGCTATCTGAAATAGGAGCGACGTACGTTGAACAAATGTGATAGAATTACGCTGAATTCTTTTATGAACCATATTGTAAAATGATCTAATCGGGTCTCTGTTCGCCCTATCATAGAAGTTTAATAGTGCATTTTACTCGCCATTCCACGCGCTTTCAGATGCCGCTTAGCCCAATACGCTATCTGAAATAGGAGCGACGTAAATTGAACAAATGTGATAGAATTTCGCTGAATTCTTATATGAACCAAAATATAAAATGAACTAGTCGGGTCTCTGATTGCCCTATCATAGAAGTTTAATAGTGCATTTAGCTCGCCTATCCACACGCTTTAAGATGCCGCCTAGCCCAGTACGCTATCTGAAATTGGAGCGACGTAAATTGAACAAATGTGGTAGAATTACGCTGAATTCTTATATTAACCGTAATATAAAATGATCGAATCGGGTCTCTGTTTGCCTTATCCTAGAAGTTTAATAGTGCATTTTACTCGCCATTTCATGCGCATTGAGATGCCGCTTAGCCCAATACGCTATCTGAAATATCAGCGACGTAAATTGAACAAATGTGAGAGACTTTCGCTGAATTCTTATATTAACCTTAATGTAAAGTGTTCTAATAGGGTCTCTGTTCGCCCTACACTAGAAGATTAATAGTGCATTTTACTCGCCATTTCAGGCGCTTTGAGATGCCGCTTTGCCCAATTAGCTATCTGAAATAGGAGCGACGTAAATTGAACAGATGTGATAGTATTTCGCTGAATTCTTATAGTAACCAAAATATAAAATGATCTAATCGGGTCTCTGTTTGCCTTATCCTACAAGTTTAATAGTGCATTTCACTCGTCATTTCATGCGCTTTGAGATGCCGCTTAGCCGAATACGCTATCTGAAATAGGAGCGACGTAAGTTGAACAAATGTGATAGAATTTCGCTGAATTCTTATATTAACCAAAATATAAAATGATCTAATCGGGTCTCTGATAGCCCTATCATAGAAGTTTAATAGTGCATTTTACCCGCCATTCCACGCGCTTTAAGATGCCGTCTAGCCCAGTACGCTATCTGAAATAGGAGCGACGTACGGTGAACAAATGTGATAGAATTACGCTGAATTCTTTTATGAACCATATTGTAAAATGATCTAATCGGGTCTCTGTTCGCCCTATCATAGAAGTTTAATAGTGCATTTTACTCGCCATTCCACGCGCTTTAAGATGCCGCTTAGCCCAATACGCTATCTGAAATAGGAGCGACGTAAATTGAACAAATGTGATAGAATTTCGCTGAATTCTTAAATTAACCATAACATAAAATGATCTAATCGGGTCTCTGTTTGCCCTACCCTAGAAGTTTAGTAGTGCATTTTACTCGCCATTTCTTGCGCTTTGAGATGCCGCTTTGCCCAATAAGCTACCTGAAATAGGAGCGACGTTAATTGAACAAATGTGAGAGAATTTCGCTGAATTCTTATATTAACCTTAATGTAAAATGCTCTGATCGGGCCTCTGTTCGCCCTACCCTTGAAGATTAATAGTGCATTTCACTCGTCATTTCATGCGCTTTGAGGTGCCGCTTAGCCCAATACGCTATCTGAAATAGGAGCGACGTAAGTTGAACAAATGTGATAGAATTTCGCTGAATTCTTATATTACCAAAATATAAAATGATCTAATCGGGTCTCTGTTTGCCCTACCCTAGAAGTTTAATAGGGCATTTTACTCGCCATTTCGTGAGCTTTCAGATGCCGCTTAGCCCAATATGCTATCTGAAATATGAGCGACGTAAATTGAACAAATGTGATAGAATTTCCGTGAATTCTTATATTAACCTTAATGTGAAATGATCTAATCGGGTCTCTGTTCGCCCTAGCCTAGAAGTTTAATAGTGCATTTCACTCGTCAGTTCATGCGCTTTGAGATGCCGCTTAGCCCAATAAGCTATCTGAAATAGGAGCGACGTAAATTGAACAAATGTGATAGAATTTCCCTGAAATCTTATATTAAACAAAATATAAAATGATCTAATCGGGTCTCTGATTGCTCTATCATAGAAGTTTAGTAGTGCATTTTACTCGCCCATCCACGCGCTTTAAGATGCCTCCTAGCCCAGTACGCTATCTGAAATAGGAGCGACGTAAGATGAACAAATGTGATAGAATTACGCTGAATTCTTATATTAACCGTAATATAAAATGATCTAATCGGGTCTCCGTTTGCCTTATCCTAAAAGTTTAATAGCGCATTTTACTCGCCATTTCATGCGCTTTGAGAGGCCGCTTAGCCCAATACGCTATCTGAAATAGGAGCGACGTAAATTGAACAAATGTGATAGAATTACGCTGAATTCTTATATTAATCGTAATATAAAATGATCTAATCGGGTCTCTGTTTGCCCTACCCTAGAAGTTTAATAGTGAATTTTATTCGCCATTTCATGCGCTTTGAGATGCCGCATAGCCTAATACGCTATCTGAAATAGGAGCGACGTAAATTGAACAAATGTGATAGAATTTCGCTGAATTCTTAAATTAACCATAATATAAAATGATCTAATCGGGTCTCTGTTTGCCCTACCCTAGAAGTTTAATAGTGCATTTCACTCGTCATTTCATGCGCTTTGAGATGCCGCTAAGACCAATAAGCTATCTGTAATAGGAGCGACGTAAATTTTACAAATGTGATAGAATTTCGTTGAATTCTTATATAAACCAAAATATAAAATGATCTAATCGGGTCGCTGATTGCCCTATCATAGAAGTTTAATAGTGCATTTTACTCGCCATACCACGTGCTTTAAGATGCCGCCTAGCCCAGTACGCTATCTGAAATTGGAGCGACGTAACTTGAACAAATGTGATAGATTCACGCTGCATTCTTATATTGACCGTAATATAAAATGATCTAATCGGGTCTCTGTTTGCCTTATCCTAGAAGTATAATAGTGCATTATACTCGCCATTTCATGCGCTTTTAGATGCCGCTTAGCCCAGGACGCTATCTGAAATAGGAACGACGTAAATTGAACAAATGTGAGAGAATTTTGCTGAATTCTTAAATTAACCGTAATATAAAATGACCTAATCGGGTGTCTGTTTGCCCTACCCTAGAATTTTAATAGTGCATTTCACTCGTCATATCATGCGCTTTGAGATGCCGCTAAGCCCAATAAGCTATCTGTAATAGAAGCGACGTAAATTGAACAAATGTGATAGAATTTCGTTGAATTCTTATATTAACCTTAATGTAAAATGATCTAATCGGGTCTCTGTTTACCTTATCCTAGAAGTTTAATAGTGCATTATACTCGACATTTCATGCGGATTGAGATGCCGCTAAGCCCAAAAAGCTATCTGAAATAGGAGCGACGTAGATTGAACAAATGTGATAGAATTTCGCAGAATTCTTATATTAACCAAAATATAAAATGATCTAATCGGGTCTCTGTTCGCCCTAGCCTACTAGTTTAATAGTGCATTTTATTCGCCATTTTATGCGCTTTGAGATGCCGCTTAGCCGAATACGCTATCTGAAATAGGAGCGACGTAAATTGAACAGATGTGATAGAATCTCCCTGAAATCTTATCTTAACCATAATATAAAATGATCTAATCGGGTCTCTGTTCGCCGTAGCCTAGAAGTTTAATAGTGCATTTTATTCGCCATTTCATGCACTTTTTGATGCCGCTTAGCCTAGGACGCTATCTGAAATAGGAACGACGTAAATTGAACAAATGTGATAGAATTTCACTGAATTCTTAAATTAACCATAATATAAAATGATCTAATCGGGTCTCGGTTTGCCCTACCGTAGAAGTTTAATAGTGCATTTTACTCGCCATTGCATGTGCTTTGAGATGCTGCATAGCCCAATACGCTATCTGAAATAGGAGCGACGTAAATTGAACAAAAGTGATAGAATTTCCGTGAATTCTTATAGTAACCTTAATGTAAAATGATCTAATCGGGTCTCTGTGCGCCCTAGCCTAGAAGTTTAATAGTGCATTTTATTCGCCATTTCATGCGCTTTGAGATGCCGCTTAGCCGAATACGCTATCTGAAATAGGAGCGACGTAAATTGAACAAATGTGATAGAATTTCCCTGAAATCTTATATTAAACAAAATATAAAATGATCTAATCGGGTCTCTGATTGCTCTATCATAGAAGTTTAGTAGTGCATTTTACTCGCCCATCCACGCGCTTTAAGATGCCTCCTAGCCCAGTACGCTATCTGAAATAGGAGCGACGTAAGATGAACAAATGTGATAGAATTACGCTGAATTCTTATATTAACCGTAATATAAAATGATCTAATCGGGTCTCCGTTTGCCTTATCCTAAAAGTTTAATAGCGCATTTTACTCGCCATTTCATGCGCTTTGAGAGGCCGCTTAGCCCAGTACGCTATCTGAAATAGGAGCGACGTAAATTGAACAAATGTGATAGAATTACGCTGAATTCTTATATTAATCGTAATATAAAATGATCTAATCGGGTCTCTGTTTGCCCTACCCTAGAAGTTTAATAGTGAATTTTATTCGCCATTTCATGCGCTTTGAGATGCCGCATAGCCTAATACGCTATCTGAAATAGGAGCGACGTAAATTGAACAAATGTGATAGAATTTCGCTGAATTCTTAAATTAACCATAATATAAAATGATCTAATCGGGTCTCTGTTTGCCCTACCCTAGAAGTTTAATAGTGCATTTCACTCGTCATTTCATGCGCTTTGAGATGCCGCTAAGACCAATAAGCTATCTGTAATAGGAGCGACGTAAATTTTACAAATGTGATAGAATTTCGTTGAATTCTTATATAAACCAAAATATAAAATGATCTAATCGGGTCGCTGATTGCCCTATCATAGAAGTTTAATAGTGCATTTTACTCGCCATACCACGTGCTTTAAGATGCCGCCTAGCCCAGTACGCTATCTGAAATTGGAGCGACGTAACTTGAACAAATGTGATAGATTCACGCTGCATTCTTATATTGACCGTAATATAAAATGATCTAATCGGGTCTCTGTTTGCCTTATCCTAGAAGTATAATAGTGCATTATACTCGCCATTTCATGCGCTTTTAGATGCCGCTTAGCCCAGGACGCTACCTGAAATAGGAACGACGTAAATTGAACAAATGTGAGAGAATTTTGCTGAATTCTTAAATTAACCGTAATATAAAATGACCTAATCGGGTGTCTGTTTGCCCTACCCTAGAATTTTAATAGTGCATTTCACTCGTCATATCATGCGCTTTGAGATGCCGCTAAGCCCAATAAGCTATCTGTAATAGAAGCGACGTAAATTGAACAAATGTGATAGAATTTCGTTGAATTCTTATATTAACCTTAATGTAAAATGATCTAATCGGGTCTCTGTTTACCTTATCCTAGAAGTTTAATAGTGCATTATACTCGACATTTCATGCGGATTGAGATGCCGCTAAGCCCAAAAAGCTATCTGAAATAGGAGCGACGTAGATTGAACAAATGTGATAGAATTTCGCAGAATTCTTATATTAACCAAAATATAAAATGATCTAATCGGGTCTCTGTTCGCCCTAGCCTACTAGTTTAATAGTGCATTTTATTCGCCATTTTATGCGCTTTGAGATGCCGCTTAGCCGAATACGCTATCTGAAATAGGAGCGACGTAAATTGAACAGATGTGATAGAATCTCCCTGAAATCTTATCTTAACCATAATATAAAATGATCTAATCGGGTCTCTGTTCGCCGTAGCCTAGAAGTTTAATAGTGCATTTTATTCGCCATTTCATGCGCTTTTTGATGCCGCTTAGCCTAGGACGCTATCTGAAATAGGAACGACGTAAATTGAACAAATGTGATAGAATTTCACTGAATTCTTAAATTAACCATAATATAAAATGATCTAATCGGGTCTCGGTTTGCCCTACCGTAGAAGTTTAATAGTGCATTTTACTCGCCATTGCATGTGCTTTGAGATGCTGCATAGCCCAATACGCTATCTGAAATAGGAGCGACGTAAATTGAACAAAAGTGATAGAATTTCCGTGAATTCTTATAGTAACCTTAATGTAAAATGATCTAATCGGGTCTCTGTGCGCCCTAGCCTAGAAGTTTAATAGTGCATTTTATTCGCCATTTCATGCGCTTTGAGATGCCGCTTAGCCGAATACGCTATCTGAAATAGGAGCGACGTAAATTGAACAAATGTGATAGAATTTCCGAGAATCCTTGTATTAACATTAATGTAAAATGATCTAATCGGGTCTCTGTTCGCCCTAGCATAGAAGTCTAATAGTGCATTTCACTCGCCATTTCATGCGCTTTGAGATCCCGCTTAGCCCAATACGCCATCTGAAATAGGAGCGACGTAAATTGAACAAATGTGATAGAATTTCCCTGAAATCTTATATTAATCAAAATATAAAATGATCTAATCGGGTCTCTGATTGCCCTATCATAGAAGATTAGTAGCGCATTTTGCTCGCCATTCCACGCGCTTTAAGATGCCGCCTAGCCCAGTACGCTATCTGAAATAGGAGCGACGTAACTTGGACAAATGTGATAGAATTACGCTGAATTCTTATATTAACCGTAATATAAAATGATCTAATCGGGTCTCTGTTTGTCTTATCCTAGAAGTTTAATAGCGCATTTTACTCGCCATTTCATGCGCTTTGAGATGCCGCTTAGCCCAATACGCTATCTGGAATAGGAGCGACGTAAATTGAACAAATGTGATAGAATTTCCGTGAATTCTTATATTAACCTTAATGTAAAATGATCCAATCGGGTCTCTGTTCGCCCTATCATAGAAGTTTAATAGTGCATTTTACTCGCCATTCCACGCGCTTTAAGATGCCGCCTAGCCCAGTACGCTATTTGAAATAGGAGCGACGTAAATTGAGCAAATGTGATAGAATTTTGCTGAATTCTTAAATTAACCATAATATAAAATGATCTAATCGGGTCCCTGTTTGCCCTACCCTAGAAGTTGAATAGTGCATTTCACTCGTTATTTCATGCGCTTTGAGATGCCGCTTAGCCCAATACGCTATCTGAAATAGGAGCGACGTAAATTGAACAAATGTGATAGAATTTCGCTGAATGCTTATATTAACCAAAGTATAAAATGATCTAATCTAGTCTCTGATTGCCCTATCATAGAAGGTTAATAGTGCATTTTACTCGCCATTCCACGCGCTTTAAGATGCCGCCTAGCCCAGTACGCTGTCTGAAATAGAAGCGACGCAAATTGAACAAGTGTGATAGAATCTCGCTGAATACTTATATTAACCTTAATGTAAAATGATCTAATCGGGTCTCTGTTCGCCCTACCCTAGAAGTTTAATAGTGCATGTCACTCGACATTTCATGCGCTTTGAGATGACGCTTAACCCAATACGCTATCTGAAACAGGAGCGACGTTAATTTGAACAAATGTGACAGAATTACGCTGCATTCTTATATTCACCTTAATGTAAAATGATCTCTTCGGGTCTCTGTTCGCCCTACCCTAGAAGTATAATAGTGCATTTCACTCGTCATTTCATGCGCTTTGAGATGCCGCCTAGCCCAATACGCTATCTGAAATAGGAGCGACGTAAATTGAACAAATGTGATAGAATTTCGCTGAATTCTTATATTAACCAAAGTATAAAATGATCTAGTCTGGTCTCTGATTGCCCTATCATAGAAGGTTAATAGTGCATTTTACTCGCCATTCCACACGCTTTGAGATGCCGCTTAGCTCAATACGCTATCTGAAATAGGAGCGACGTAAATTGAACAAATGTGATAGAATCACGCTGCATTCTTATATTAACCGTAATATAAAATGATCTAATCGGGTCTCTGTTTGCCTTATCCTAGAAGTTTAATAGTGCATTTTATTCGCCATTTCATGCGCTTTGAGATGCCGCTTCGCCCAATACGCTATCTGAAATTGGAGCGGCGTAAATTGAACAAATGTGATAGAATTTCGCTGAATTCTTAAATTAACCATAATATAAAATGATCTAATCGGGTCTCTGATTGCCCTATCATAGAATTTTAATAGTGCATGTTACTCGCCATTCCACGCGCTTTAAGATGCCGCCTATCCCAGTACGCTATCTGAAATAGGAGCGACGTAAATTGAGCAAATGTGATAGAATTTTGCTGAATTCTTAAATTAACCATAATATAAAATGATCTAATCGGGTCTCTGTTTGCCCTAGCCTAGAAGTTTAATAGTGCATTTCACTCGTCATTTCATGCGCTTTGAGATGCCTCTAAGCCCAATAAGCTATCTGTAATAGGAGCGACGTAAATTTAACAAATGTGATAGAATTTCGTTGAATTCTTATATTAACCAAAATATAAAATGATCTAATCGGGTCTCTGATTGCCCTATCATAGAAGTTTAATAGTGCATTTCACTCGTCACTTCATGCGCTTTGAGATGCCGCTAAGCCCAATAAACTATCTGAAATAGGAGCGACGTAAATTGAACAAATGTGATAGAATTTCGCAGTATTCTTATGTTAACCAAAATATAAAATGATCTAATCTGATCTCTGTTCGCCATAGCCTAGAAGGTTACTAGTGCATTTTGTTCGCCATTTCATGCGCTTTGTGATGCCGCTTAGCCCAATACGCTATCTGAAATAGGAGCGACGTAAATTGAACAAATGTCATAGAATTTCCCTGAAATCTTATATTAAACAAAATATAAAATGATCTAATCGGGTCTCTGATTGCTCTATCATAGAAGTTTAGTAGTGCATTTTACTCGCCCTTCCACGCGCTTTAAGATGCCGCCTAGCCCAGTAGGCTATCTGAAATAGGAGCGACGTAAGATGAACAAATGTGATAGAATTTCACTGAATTCTTATATTAACCAAAATATAAAATGATCTAATCGGGTCTCTGTTCGCCCTAGGATAGAAGTTAAATAGTGCATTTTACTCGCCATTCCGAACGCTTTAAGATGCCGCATAGCCCAGTTCGCTATCTGCAATAGGAGCGACGTAAATTGAACAAATGTGATAGAATTTTGCTGAATTCTTAAATTAACCATAATATAAAATGATCTAATCGGGTCTCTGTTTGCCTCATCCTAGAAGTATAATAGTGCATTATACTCGCCATTTCATGCGCTTTTAGATGCCGCTTAGCACAGGACGCTATCTGAAATAGGAACGACGTAAATTGAACAAATGTGATAGAATTTTGCTGAATTCTTAAATTAACCATAATATAAAATGACCTAATCGGGTCTCTGTTTGCCCTACCCTAGAAGTTTAATAGTGCATTTCACTCGTCATTTCATGCGCTTTGAGATGCCGCTAAGCCCAATAAGCTATCTGTAATAGAAGCACCGTAAATTGAACAAATGTGATAGAATTTCGCTGAATTCTTAAATTAACCATAATATAAAATGATCTAATCGGGTCTCTGTTCGCCCTACCCTAGAAGTTTAATAGTGCATTTCACTCGTCATTTCATGCGCTTTGAGATGACGCTTAACCCAATACGCTATGTGAAATAGGAGCGACGTAAGTTGAACAAATGTGACAGAATTACGCTGAATTCTTATATTCACCTTAATGTAAAATGATCTAATCGGGTCTCTGTTCGCCCTAGCCTAGAAGTTTAATAGTGCATTTCACTCGTCATTTCATGCGCTTTGAGATGCCGCTGAGCCCAATAAGCTATCTGTAATAGGAGCGACGTAAATTGAACAAATGTGATAGAATTTCGCTGAATTCTTAAATTAACCATAATATAAAATAACCTAATCGGGTCTCTGTTTGCCCTACCCTAGAAGTTTAATAGTGCATTTCACACGTCATTTCATGCGGTTTGTGATGCCGCTAAGCCCAATAAGCTATCTGTAATGGATGCGACGTAAATTGAACAAATGTGATAGAATTTCGTTGAATTCTTATATTAACCAAAATATAAAATGATCTAATCGGGTCTCTGATTGCCCTATCATGGAAGTTTAATAGTGCATTTTACTCGCCATTTCATGCGCCTTCAGATGCCGCTTAGCCCAATACGCTATCTGAAATAGGAGCGACGTAAATTGAACAAATGTGATAGAATTTCCCTGAAATCTTATATTAAACAAAATATAAAATGATCTAATCGGGTCTCTGATTGCCCTATCATAAAAGTTTAGTAGTGCATTTTACTCGTCATCCCACGCGCTTTAAGGTGCCGCCTAGCCCAGTACGCTATCTGGAATAGGAGCGACGTAAGTTGAACAAATGTGATACAATTACGCTGTATTCTTACATTAACCATAATGTAAAATGATCTAATCGGGTCTCTGTTTGCACTACCCTAGAAGTTTAATAGTGCATTTCACTCGCCACTTCATGCGCTTTGACATGCCGCTAAGCACAATAAGTTATCTGTAATAGGAGCGACGTAAATTGAACAAATGTGATAGAATTTCGCTGAATTCTTATATTAACCAAAATATAAAATGATCTAATCGGGTCTCTGATTGCCCTATCATAGAAGTTTAGTGGTGCATATTACTCGCCATTCCACGCGCTTTAAGATGCCGCCTAGCCCAATACGCTATCTGAAATAGGAGCCACGTAAATTGAACAAATGTGATAGAATTTCGCTGAATTCTTATATTAACCAAAGTATAAAATGATCTAATCTGGTCTCTGATTGCCCTATCATAGAAGGTTAATAGTGCATTTTACTCGCCGTTCCACGCGCTTTAAGATGCCGCCTAGCCCAGTACGCTGTCTGAAATAGGAGCGACGTAAATTGAACAAATGTGATAGAATTTCGCAGTATTCTTATGTTAACCAAAATATAAAATGATCTAATCTGATCTCTGTTCGCCATAGCCTAGAAGGTTACTAGTGCATTTTGTTCGCCATTTCATGCGCTTTGTGATGCCGCTTAGCCCAATACGCTATCTGAAATAGGAGCGACGTAAATTGAACAAATGTCATAGAATTTCCCTGAAATCTTATATTAATCAAAATATAAAATGATCTAATCGGGTCTCTGATTGCTCTATCATAGAAGTTTAGTAGTGCATTTTACTCGCCCTTCCACGCGCTTTAAGATGCCGCCTAGCCCAGTAGGCTATCTGAAATAGGAGCGACGTAAGATGAACAAATGTGATAGAATTTCACTGAATTCTTATATTAACCAAAATATAAAATGATCTAATCGGGTCTCTGTTCGCCCTAGGATAGAAGTTAAATAGTGCATTTTACTCGCCATTCCGAACGCTTTAAGATGCCGCATAGCCCAGTTCGCTATCTCCAATAGGAGCGACGTAAATTGAACAAATGTGATAGAATTTTGCTGAATTCTTAAATTAACCATAATATAAAATGATCTAATCGGGTCTCTGTTTGCCTCATCCTAGAAGTATAATAGTGCATTATACTCGCCATTTCATGCGCTTTTAGATGCCGCTTAGCACAGGACGCTATCTGAAATAGGAACGACGTAAATTGAACAAATGTGATGGAATTTTGCTGAACTCTTAAATTAACCATAATATAAAATGACCTAATCGGGTCTCTGTTTGCCCTACCCTAGAAGTTTAATAGTGCATTTCACTCGTCATTTCATGCGCTTTGAGATGCCGCTAAGCCCAATAAGCTATCTGTAATAGAAGCACCGTAAATTGAACAAATGTGATAGAATTTCGCTGAATTCTTAAATTAACCATAATATAAAAT
The DNA here is from genome assembly GCA_916610135.2 of Macropis europaea. Lineage (NCBI taxonomy): Eukaryota > Metazoa > Arthropoda > Insecta > Hymenoptera > Melittidae > Macropis > Macropis europaea. The sequence continues at coordinate 51,544 of CAKAJE020000899.1, forward strand.
GATCTAATCGGGTCTCTGTTCGCCCTACCCTAGAAGTTTAATAGTGCATTTCACTCGTCATTTCATGCGCTTTGAGATGAGGCTTAACCCAATACGCTATGTGAAATAGGAGCGACGTAAGTTGAACAAATGTGACAGAATTACGCTGCATTCTTATATTCACCTTAATGTAAAATGATCTAATCGGGTCTCTGTTCGCCCTAGCCTAGAAGTTTAATAGTGCATTTCACTCGTCATTTCATGCGCTTTGAGATGCCGCTGAGCCCAATAAGCTATCTGTAATAGGAGCGACGTAAATTGAACAAATGTGATAGAATTTCGCTGAATTCTTAAATTAACCATAATATAAAATAACCTAATCGGGTCTCTGTTTGCCCTACCCTAGAAGTTTAATAGTGCATTTCACACGTCATTTCATGCGGTTTGTGATGCCGCTAAGCCCAATAAGCTATCTGTAATGGATGCGACGTAAATTGAACAAATGTGATAGAATTTCGTTGAATTCTTATATTAACCAAAATATAAAATGATCTAATCGGGTCTCTGATTGCCCTATCATGGAAGTTTAATAGTGCATTTTACTCGCCATTTCATGCGCCTTCAGATGCCGCTTAGCCCAATAAGCTATCTGAAATAGGAGCGACGTAAATTGAACAAATGTGATAGAATTTCCCTGAAATCTTATATTAAACAAAATATAAAATGATCTAATCGGGTCTCTGATTGCCCTATCATAGAAGATTAACAGTGCATTTCACTCGTCATTTCATGCGCATTGACATGCCGCTTAGCCCAATAAGCTATCTGAAATAGGAGCGACGTAAATTGAACAAATGTGATAGAATTTCCGTGAAATCTTATATTAAACAAAATATAAAATGATCTAATCGGGTCTCTGATTGCCCTATCATAGAAGTTTAGTAGTGCATTTTACTCGTCATCCCACGCGCTTTAAGGTGCCCGCCTAGCCCAGTACGCTATCTGAAATAGGAGCGACGTAAGTTGAACAAATGTGATAGAATTACGCTGTATTCTTACATTAACCATAATGTAAAATGATCTAATCGGGTCTCTGTTTGCACTACCCTAGAAGTTTAATAGTGCATTTCACTCGCCACTTCATGCGCTTTGACATGCCGCTAAGCACAATAAGTTATCTGTAATAGGAGCGACGTAAATTGAACAAATGTGATAGAATTTCGCTGAATTCTTATATTAACCAAAATATAAAATGATCTAATCGGGTCTCTGATTGCCCTATCATAGAAGTTTAGTGGTGCATATTACTCGCCATTCCACGCGCTTTAAGATGCCGCCTAGCCCAATACGCTATCTGAAATAGGAGCCACGTAAATTGAACAAATGTGATAGAATTTCGCTGAATTCTTATATTAACCAAAGTATAAAATGATCTAATCTGGTCTCTGATTGCCCTATCATAGAAGGTTAATAGTGCATTTTACTCGCCGTTCCACGCGCTTTAAGATGCCGCCTAGCCCAGTACGCTGTCTGAAATAGAAGCGACGTAAATTGAACAAGTGTGATAGAATCTCGCTGAATACTTATATTAACCTTAATGTAAAATGATGTAATCGGGTCTCTGTTCGCCCTACCCTAGAAGTTTAATAGTGCATTTCACTCGTCATTTCATGCGCTTTGAGATGACGCTTAACCCAATACGCTATCTGAAATAGGAGCGACGTAAGTTGAACAAATGTGACAGAATTACGCTGCATTCTTATATTCACCTTAATATAAAATGATCTCTTCGGGTCTCTGTTCGCCCTACCCTAGAAGTATAATAGTGCATTTCACTCGTCATTTCATGCGCTTTGAGATGCCGCCTAGCCCAATACGCTATCTGAAATAGGAGCGACGTAAATTGAACAAATGTGATAGAATTTCACTGAATTCTTATATTAACCAAAATATAAAATGATCTAATCGGGTCTCTGTTCGCCCTACCATAGAAGTCTAATGGTGCATTTCACTCGCCATTTCATGCGCTTTGCGATGCCGCTTAGCCCAATACGCTATCTGAAATAGGAGCGACGTAAGTTGAACAAATGTGATAGAATTTCGCTGAATTCTTTTATTAACCATAATGTAAAATGATCTGCTCGGGTCTCTGTTCGCCCTAGCCTAAAAGTTTAATAGTGCATTTCACTCGTCATTTCATGCGCTTTGAGATGCCGCTTAGCCCAATACGCTATCTGAAATAGGAGCGACGTAAATTGAACAAATGTGATAGAATTTCGCTGAATTCTTATATTAACCAAAGTATATAATGATCTAATCTGGTCTCTGATTGCCCTATGATAGAAGGTTAATAGTGCATTTTACTCGCCATTCCACGCGCTTTAAGATGCCGCCTAGCTCAGTACGCTGTCTGAAATAGAAGCGACGTAAATTGAACAAGTGTGATAGAATCTCGCTGAATACTTATATTAACCTTACTGTAAAATGATCTAATCGGGTCTCTGTTCGCCCTACCCTAGAAGTTTAATAGTGCGTTTCACTCGTCATTTCATGCGCTTTGAGATGACGCTTAGCCCAATACGCTATGTGAAATAGGAGCGACGTAAGTTGAGCAAATGTGACAGAATTACGCTGCATTCTTATATTCACCTTAATGTAAAATGATCTAATCAGGTCTCTGTTCGCCCTAGCCTAGAAGTTTAATAGTGCATTTCACTCGACAGTTCATGCGCTTTGAGATGCCGCTGAGCCCAATAAGCTATCTGTAATAGGAGCGACGTAAATTGAACAAATGTGATAGAATTTCGCTGAATTCTTAAATTAACCATAATATAAAATAACCTAATCGGGTCTCTGTTTGCCCTACCCTAGAAGTTTAATAGTGCATTTCACACGTCATTTCATGCGGTTTGTGATGCCGCTAAGCCCAATAAGCTATCTGTAATAGATGCGACGTAAATTGAACAAATGTGATAGAATTTCGTTGAATTCTTATATTAACCAAAATATAAAATGATGTAATCGGGTCTCTGTTCGCCCTACCCTAGAAGTTTAATAGTGCATTTTACTCGTCATTTCATGCGCTTTGAGATGACGCTTAACCCAATACGCTATCTGAAATAGGAGCGACGTAAGTTGAACAAATGTGACAGAATTACGCTGCATTCTTATATTCACCTTAATGTAAAATGATCTCTTCGGGTCTCTGTTCGCCCTACCAATAGAAGTCTAATAGTGCATTTCACTCGCCATTTCATGCGCTTTGAGATGCCGCCTAGCCCAGTACGCTATCTGAAATAGGAGCGACGTAAATTGAACAAATGTGATAGAATTTCGCTGAGTTCTTATATTAACCAAAGTATAAAATGATCTAATCTGGTCTCTGATTGCCCTATCATAGAAGGTTAATAGTGCATTTTACTCGCCATTCCACGCGCTTTAAGATGCCGCCTAGCCCAGTACGCTGTCTGAAATAGAAGCGACGTAAATTGAACAAATGTGATAGAATTTTGCTGACATCTTAAATTAACCATAATATGAAATGATCTAATCGGGTCTCTGTTTGCTCTACCCTAGAAGTTTAATAGTGCATTTTACTCGTCACTTCATGCGCCTTCAGATGCCGCTTAGCCCAATAAGCTATCTGAAATAGGAGCGACGTAAATTGAACAAATGTGATAAAATTTCGCAGAATCCTTATGTTAACCAAAGTATAAAATGATCTAATCTGGTCTCTGTTCGCCCTAGCCTAGAAGTTTAATAGTGCATTTTGTTCGCCATTTCATGCGCTTTGTGATGCCGCTTAGCCCAATACGCTATCTGAAATAGGAGCGACGTAAATTGAACAAATGTGATAGAATATCCCTGAAATTTTATATTAAACAAAATATAAAATGATCTAATCGGGTCTCTGATTGCTCCATCATAGAAGTTTAGTAGTGCATTTTACTCGCCATTCCACGCGCTTTAAGATGCCGGCTAGCCCAATACGCTATCTGAAATAGGAGCGACGTAAGTTGAACAAATGTGATAGAATTACGCTGAATTCTTTTATTAACCATAATGTAAAATGATCTGCTCGGGTCTCTGTTCGCCCTAGCCTAGAAGTTTAATAGTGCATTTTATTCGCCATTTCATGCGCTTTGAGATGCCGCTTAGCCCAATACGCTATCTGAAATTGGAGCGACGTAAATTGAACAAATGTGATACTATTTCCCTGAAATCTTATATTAAACGAAATATAAAATGATCTAATCGGGTCTCTGTTTGCCCTACCCTAGAAGTTTAATAGTGCATTTCACTCGTCATTTCATGCGCTTTAAGATGCCGCCTAGCCCAGTACGCTATCTGAAATAGGAGCGACGTAAATTTTACAAATGTGATAGAATTTCGTTGAATTCTTATATTAACCAAAACATAAAATGATCTAATCGGGTCTCTGATTGCCCTATCATAGAAGTTTAATAGTGCATTTCACTCGCCATTCCACGCGCTTTAAGATGCCGCCTAGCCCAGTACGCTATCTGAGATAGGAGTGACGTAAATTGAACAAATGTGATAGAATTTCCGTGAATTCTTATATTAACCTTAATGTAAAATGATCTAATCGGGTGTCTGTTCGCCCTACCAATAGAAGTCTAATAGTGCATTTCACTCGCCATTTCATGCGCTTTGAGATGCCGCTTAGCCCAATGCGCTCTATGAAATAGGAGCGACGTAAGTTGAACAAATGTGATGGAATTTCGCTGAATTCTGTTATTACCCATAATGTAAAATGATCTGATCGGGTCTCTGTTCGCCCTAGCCTAGAAGTTTAATACTGCATTTCACTCGTCATTTCATGCGCTTTGAGATGCCGCCTAGCCCAATACGCTATCTGAAATTGGAGCGACGTAAATTGAACAAATGTGATAGAACTTCACTGAATTCTTAAATTAACCATATTATAAAATGATCTAATCGGGTCTCTGATTGCCCTATCATAGAATTTTAATAGTGCATTTTACTCGCCATTCCACGCGCTTTAAGATGCCGCCTAGCCCTGTACGCTATCTGAAATAGGAGCGACGTAAATTGAGCAAATGTGATAGAATTTTGCTGAATTCTTAAATTAACCATAATATAAAATGATCTAATCGGGTCTCTGTTTGCCCTACCCTAGAAGTTTAATAGTGCACTTCACTCGTCATTTCATGCGCTTCGAGATGCCGCTAAGCCCAATAAGCTATCTGTAATAGGAGCGACGTAAATTTTACAAATGTGACAGAATTTCGTTGAATTCTTATATTAACCAAAATATAAAATGATCTAATCGGGTCTCTGATTGCCCTATCATAGAAGTTTAATAGTGCATTTCACTTGCCATTCCACGCGCTTTAAGATGCCGCCTAGCCCAGTACGCTATCTGAAATAGGAGTGACGTAACTTGAACAAATGTGATAGAATCATGCTGCATTCTTATATTAACCGTAATATAAAATGATCTAATCGGGTCTCTGTATGCCCTACCCTAGAAGTTTAATAGTGCATTTCACTCGTCATTCCATGCGCTTTGAGATGCCGCTAAGCCCAATAAGCTATCTGTAATAGGAGCGACGTAAATTGAACGAATGTGATAGAATTTCGTTGAATTCTTATATTAACCAAAATATAAAATGATCTAATCGGGTCTCTGATTGCCCTATCATAGAAGTTTAATAGTGCATTTTACTCGCCATTTCATGCGCCTTCAGATGCCGCTTAGCCCAATAAGCTATCTGAAATAGGAGCGACGTAAATTGAACAAATGTGATAGAATTTCCCTGAAACCTCATATTAAACAAAATATAAAATGATCTAATCGGGTCTCTGATTGCCCTATCATAGAGGTTTACTAGTGAATATTACTCGCCATTCCACGCTCTTTAAGATGCCGCCTAGCCCAGTACGCTATCTGAAATAGGAGCGACGTAAATTGAACAAATGTGATAAAATTTTGCTGACATCTTAAATTAACCATAATATAAAATGATCTCATCGGGTCTCTGTTTGCCCTACCCTAGAAGTTTAATAGTACATTTTACTCGCCATTTCATGCGCCTTCAGATGCCGCTTAGCCCAATAAGCTATCTGAAATAGGAGCGACGGAAATTGAACAAATGTGATAGAATTTCCCAGAAATCTTATATTAAACAAAATATAAAATGATCTAATCGGGTCTCCGATTGCCCTATCATAGAAGTTTAACAGTGCATTTCACTCGTCATTTCATGCGCTTTGACATGCCGCTTAGCCCAATAAGCTATCTGAAATAGGAGCGACGTAAATTGAACAAATGTGATAGAATTTCCCTGAAATCTTATATTAAACAAAATATAAAATGATCTAATCGGGTCTCTGATTGCTCTATCATAGAAGTTTAGTAGTGCATTTTACTCGCCCTTCCACGCGCTTTAAGGTGCCGCCCAGCCCAGTACGCTATCTGAAATAGGAGCGACGTAAGTTGAACAAATGTGATAGAATTTTGCTGAATTCTTAAATTAACCATAATATAAAATGATCTAATCGGGTCTCTGTTTGCCCTACCCTAGAAGTTTAATAGTGCATTTTGCTCGCCATTTCATGCGCTTTGAGATGCCGCTGAGCCCAACACGCTATTTGAAATAGGAGCGACGTAAATTGAACAAATGTGATAGAATTTCACTGAATTCTTATATTAACCAAAATATAAAATGATCTAATCGGGTCTCTGTTCGCCCTACCATAGAAGTCTAATGGTGCATTTCACTCGCCATTTCATGCGCTTTGCGATGCCGCTTAGCCCAATACGCTATCTGAAATAGGAGCGACGTAAGTTGAACAAATGTGATAGAATTTCGCTGAATTCTTTTATTAACCATAATGTAAAATGATCTGCTCGGGTCTCTGTTCGCCCTAGCCTAGAAGTTTAATAGTGCATTTCACTCGTCATTTCATGCGTTTTGAGATGCCGCTGAGCCTAATAAGCTATTTGTAATAGGAGCGACGCAAATTGAACAAATGTGATAGAATTTCGCTGAATTCTTATATTAACCAAAATATAAAATGATCTAATCGGGTCTCTGATTGCCCTATCATAGAATTTTAATAGTGCATTCGACTCGCCATTCCACCCGCTTTAAGATGCCGCCTAGCCCAGTACGCTATCTGAAATAGGAGCGACGGAAATTGAACAAATGTGATAGAATTTTGCTGAATTCTTAAATTAACCGTAATATAAAATGATCTAATCGGGTCTCTGTTTGCCTCATCCTCGAAGTATAATAGTGCATTATACTCGCCATTTCATGCGCTTTTAGATGCCGCTTAGCACAGGACGCTATCTGAAATAGGAACGACGTAAATTGAACAAATGTGATAGAATTTTGCTGAATTCTTAAATTAACCATAATATAAAATGACCTAATCGGGTCTCTGTTTGCCCTACCCTAGAAGTTTAATAGTACATTTCACTCGTCACTTCATGCGCTTTGAGATGCCGCTAAGCCCAATAAGCTATCTGTAATAGAAGCGACGTAAATTGAACAAATGTGATAGAATTTCGTTGAATTCTTATATTAACCTTAATGTAAAATGATCTAATCGGGTCTCTGTTTGCCTTATCCTAGAAGTTTAATAGTGCATTATACTCGTCATTTCATGCGGATTGAGATGCCGCTAAGCCCAATAAGCTATCTGAAATAGGAGCGACGTAAATTGAACAAATGTGATAGAATTTCGCAGAATTCTTATATTAACCATAATGTAAAATGATCTAATCCAGTCTCTGTTCGCCCTAGCCTAGTAGTTTAATAGTGCATTTTATTCGCCATTTTATGCGCTTTGAGATGCCGCTTAGCCGAATACGCTATCTGAAATACGAGCGACGTAAATTGAACAGATGTGATAGAATCTCCCTGAAATCTTATATTAACCATAATATAAAATGATCTAATCGGGTCTCTGTTCGCCCTAGCCTAGTAGTTTAATAGTGCATTTTATTTGCCATTTTATGCGCTTTGAGATGCCGCTTAGCCGAATACGCTATCTGAAATAGGAGCGACGTAAATTGAACAGATGTGATAGACTCTCCGTGAAATCTTATATTAACCATAATATAAAATGATCTAATCGGGACTCTGTTCGCCCTAGCCTAGAAGTTTAATAGTGCATTTTATTCGCCATTTCATGCGCTTTTAGATGCCGCTTAGCCTAGGACGCTATCTGCAATAGGAACGACGTAACTTGAACAAATGTGATAGAATTCCCGTGAATTCTTATATTAACCTTAGTGTAAAATGATCCAATCGGGTCTCTGTTCGCCCTACCATAGAAGTCTAATAGTGCATTTCACTCGCCATTTCATGCGCTTTGAGATGCCGCTTAGCCAATACGCTATCTGAAATAGGAGCGACGTAAGTTGAACAAATGTGATAGAACTACGCTGAATTCTTTTATTAACCATAATGTAAAATGATCTGCTCGGGTCCTCTGTTCGCCCTAGCCTAGAAGTTTAATAGTGCATTTTATTCGCCATTTCATGCGCTTTGAGATGCCGCTTAGCCCAATACGCTATCTGAAATTGGAGCGACGTAAATTGAACAAATGTGATAGAACTTCACTGAATTCTTAAATTAACCATATTATAAAATGATCTAATCGGGTCTCTGATTGCCCTATCATAGAATTTTAATAGTGCATTTTACTCGCCATTCCACGCGCTTTAAGATGCCGCCTAGCCCTGTACGCTATCTGAAATAGGAGCGACGTAAATTGAGCAAATGTGATAGAATTTTGCTGAATTCTTAAATTAACCATAATATAAAATGATCTAATCGGGTCTCTGTTTGCCCTACCCTAGAAGTTTAATAGTGCACTTCACTCGTCATTTCATGCGCTTCGAGATGCCGCTAAGCCCAATAAGCTATCTCTAATAGGAGCGACGTAAATTTTACAAATGTGACAGAATTTCGTTGAATTCTTATATTAACCAAAATATAAAATGATCTAATCGGGTCTCTGATTGCCCTATCATAGAAGTTTAATAGTGCATTTCACTCCCCATTCCACGCGCTTTAAGATGCCGCCTAGCCCAGTACGCTATCTGAAATAGGAGCGACGTAACTTGAACAAATGTGATAGAATCATGCTGCATTCTTATATTAACCGTAATATAAAATGATCTAATCGGGTCTCTGTATGCCCTACCCTAGAAGTTTAATAGTGCATTTCACTCGTCATTCCATGCGCTTTGAGATGCCGCTAAGCCCAATAAGCTATCTGTAATAGGAGCGACGTAATTGAACGAATGTGATAGAATTTCGTTGAATTCTTATATTAACCAAAATATAAAATGATCTAATCGGGTCTCTGATTGCCCTATCATAGAAGTTTAATAGTGCATTTTACTCGCCATTTCATGCGCCTTCAGATGCCGCTTAGCCCAATAAGCTATCTGAAATAGGAGCGACGGAAATTGAACAAATGTGATAGAATTTCCCAGAAATCTTATATTAAACAAAATATAAAATGATCTAATCGGGTCTCCGATTTCCCTATCATAGAAGTTTAACAGTGCATTTCACTCGTCATTTCATGCGCTTTGACATGCCGCTTAGCCCAATAAGCTATCTGAAATAGGAGCGACGTAAATTGAACAAATGTGATAGAATTTCCCTGAAATCTTATATTAAACAAAATATAAAATGAGCTGATCGGGTCTCTGATTGCCCTATCATAAAAATTGAGCAGTGCATTTTACTCGCCATTCCACGCACTTTAAGATGGCGCCTAGCCCAGTACGCTATCTGAAATAGGAGCGACGTAAGTTGAACAAATGTGATAGAATTTCGCTGAATTCTTTTATTAACCATAATGTAAAATGATCTAATCGGGTCTCTGTTCGCCCTAGCCTAGAACTTTAATAGTGCATTTTATTCGCACATTTCATACGCTTTGAGATGCCGCTTTGCCCAATACGCTATCTGAAATAGGAGCGACATAAATTGAACAAATGTGATAGAATTACGCTGAATTCTTATATTAACCGTAATATAAAATGATCTAATCGGGTCTCTGTTTGCCTTATCCTAGAAGTTTGATAGTGCATTTTGCTGGCCATTTCATGCGCTTTGAGATGCCGCTTAGCCCAATACGCTATCTGAAATAGGAGCGACGTAAATTGAACAAATGTGATAGAATTTCCCTGAAATCTTATATTAAACAAAATATACAATGATCTAATCGGGTCTCTGATTGCCCTATCATAGAAGTTTAGCAGTGCATTTTACTCGCCATTCCACGCGCTTTAAGATGCCGCCTAGCCCAGTACGCTATCTAAATTAGGAGCGACGTAAGTTGAACAAATGTGATAGAATTACGCTGAATTCTTATATTAACCGTAATATAAAATGATCTAATCGGGTCTCTGTTTGCCTTATCCTAGAAGTTTAGTATTGCATTTTACTCGCCATTTCATGCGCTTTGAGATGCCGCTTAGCCCAATACGCTATCTGAAATAGGAGCGACGTAAATTGAACAAATGTGATAGAATTTCGCTGAATTCTTAAATTAACTATAATATAAAATGATTTAATCGGGTCTCTGTTGGCCCTACCCTAGAAGTTTAATAGTGCATTTTACTCGCCATTTCATGCGCTTTGAGATGCCGCTTAGTGCAATACGCTATCTGAAATAGGAGCGACGTAAATTGAACAAATGTGATAGAATTTCGCTGAATTCTTAAATTAACTATAATATAAAATGATTTAATCGGGTCTCTGTTGGCCCTACCCTAGAAGTTTAATAGTGCATTTTACTCGCCATTCCACGCCCTTTAAGATGCCGCCTAGCCCAGTACGCTGTCTGAAATAGAAGCGACGTAAATTGCACAAGTGTGATAGAATCTCGCTGAATACTTATATTAACCTTAATGTAAAATGATGTGATCGGGTCTCTGTTCGCCCTACCCTAGAAGTTTAATAGTGCATTTCACCCGTCATTTCATGCGCTTTGAGATGACGCTTAACCCAATACGCTATCTGAAATAGGAGCGACGTAAGTTGAACAAATGTGACAGAATTACGCTGCATTCTTATATTCACCTTAATGTAAAATGATCCCTTCGGGTCTCTGTTCGCCCTACCCTAGAAGTATAATAGTGCATTTCACTCGTCATTTCATGCGCTTCGAGATGCCGCCTAGCCCAATACGCTATCTGAAATAGGAGCGACGTAAATTGAACAAATGTGATAGAATTTCGCTGAATTCTTATATTAACCAAAGTATAAAATGATCTAGTCTGGTCTCTGATTGCCCTATCATAGAAGTTTAATAGTGCATTTTACTCGCCATTCCACGCGCTTTAAGATGCCGCATGGCCCAGCACGCTATCTGAAACAGGAGCGACGTAAATTGAACAAATGTGATAGAATTTTGCTGACATCTTAAATTAACCATAATATAAAATGATCTAATCGGGTCTCTGTTGGCCCTACCCTAGAAGTTTAATAGTGCATTTTACTCGTCACTTCATGTGCCTTCAGATGCCGCTTAGCCCAATAAGCTATCTGAAATAGGAGCGACGTAAATTGAACAAATGTGATAAAATTTCGCAGAATCCTTATGTTAACCAAAGTATAAAATGATCTAATCTGGTCTCTGTTCGCCCTAGCCTAGAAGATTAATAGTGCATTTTGTTCGCCATTTCATGCGCTTCGTGATGGCGCTTAGCCCAATACGCTATCTGAAATAGGAGCGACGTAAATTGAACAAATGTGATAGAATTTCGCTGAATTCTTATATTAACCAAAGTATAAAAGGATCTAATCTGGTCTCTGATTGCCCTATCATAGAAGGTTAATAGTGCATTTTACTCGCCATTCCACGCGCTTTAAGATGCCGCCTAGCCCAGGACGCTGTCTGAAATAGAAGCGACGTAAATTGAACAAGTGTGATAGAATCTCGCTGAATACTTATATTAACCTTAATGTAAAATGATCTAATCGGGTCTCCGTTCGCCCTACCCTAGAAGTTTAATAGTGCATTTTGTTCGCCATTTCATGCGCTTTGAGATGCCGCATAGCCCAATACGCTATCTGAAATAGGAGCGACGTAAATTGAACAAATGTGATAGAATTTCCCTGAAATCTTATATTAAACAAAATATGAAATGATCTAATCGGGTCTCTGATTGCTCTATCATAGAAGTTTAGTAGTGCATTTTACTCGCCCTTCCACGCGCTTTAAGGTGCCGCCTAGCCCAGTACGCTATCTGAAATAGGAGCGACGTAAGTTGAACAAATGTGATAGAATTTTGCTGAATTCTTAAATTAACCATAATATAAAATGATCTAATCGGGTCTCTGTTTGCCCTACCCTAGAAGTTAAATAGTGCATTTCACTCGTCACTTTATGCGCTTTGAGATGCCGCTAAGCCCAATAAGCTATCGGAAATAGGAGCGACGTAAGTTGAACAAATGTGACAGAATTACGCTGCATTCTTATATTCACCTTAATGTAAAATGATCTCTTCGGGTCTCTGTTCGCCCTACCCTAGAAGTATAATAGTGCTTTTCACTCGCCATTTCATGCGCTTCGAGATGCCGCTTAGCTCAATACGCTATCTGAAATAGGAGCGACGAAAGTTGAACAAATGTGATAGAATTTCGCTGAATTATTTTATTAACCAGAATGTAAAATGATCTAATCTGGTCTCTGTTCGCCCTACCATAGAAGTCTTATAGTGCATTTTACTCGTCATTTCATGCGCTTTGAGATGCCGCTTTGCCCAATACGCTATCAGAAATAGGAGCGACGTAAATTGAACGAATGTGATAGAATTTCACTGAATTCTTATATTAACCAAAATATAAAATGATCTAATCGGGTCTCTGATTGCCCTAGGATAGAAGTTAAATAGTGCATTTTACTCGCCATTCCGAACGCTTTAAGATGCCGCATAGCCCAGTTCGCTATCTGCAATAGGAGCGACGTAAATTGAACAAATGTGATAGAATTTTGCTGAATTCTTAAATTAACCATAGTACAAAATGATCTAATCGGGTCTCTGTTTGCTCTACCCTGGAAGTTTAATAGTGCATTTTGCTCGCCATTTCATGCGCTTTGAGATGCCGCTTAGCTCAATACGCTATTTGAAATAGGAGCGACGTAACTTGATCAAATGTGATAGAATTTCGCTGAATTCTTAAATTAACCATAACATAAAATGATCTAATCGGGTCTCTGTTTGCCCTACCCTAGAAGTTTAATAGTGCATTTTGCTCGCCATTTCATGCGCTTTGAGATGCCGCTGAGCCCAATACGCTATTTGAAATAGGAGCGACGTAAATTGAACAAATGTGATAGAATTTCACTGAATTCTTATATTAACCAAAATATAAAATGATCTAATCGGGTCTCTGTTCGCCCTACCATAGAAGTCTAATGGTGCATTTCACTCGTCATTTCATGCGCTTTGAGATGCCGCTAAGCCCAATAAGCTATCTGTAATAGAAGCACCGTAAATTGAACAAATGTGATAGAATTTCGCTGAATTCTTAAATTAACCATAACATAAAATGATCTAATCGGGTCTCTGTTTGCTCTACCCTGGAAGTTTAGTAGTGCATTCGACTCGCCATTCCACCCGCTTTAAGATGCCGCCTAGCCCAGTACGCTATCTGAAATAGGAGCGACCGAAATTGAACAAATGTGATAGAATTTTGCTGAATTCTTAAATTAACCATAATATAAAATGATCTAATCGGGTCTCTGTTTGCCTCATCCTCGAAGTATAATAGTGCATTATACTCGCCATTTCATGCGCTTTTAGATGCCGCTTAGCACAGGACGCTATCTGAAATAGGAACGACGTAAATTGAACAAATGTGATAGAATTTTGCTGAATTCTTAAATTAACCATAATATAAAATGACCTAATCGGGTGTCTGTTTGCCCTACCCTAGAAGTTTAATAGTGCATTTCACTCGTCATTTCATGCGCTTTGAGATGCCGCTAAGCCCAATAAGCTATCTGTAATAGAAGCACCGTAAATTGAACAAATGTGATAGAATTTCGCTGAATTCTTAAATTAACCATAATATAAAATGATCTAATCGGGTCCCTGTTTGCCCTACCCTAGAAGTTTAATAGTGCATTTCACTCGTCATTTCATGCGCTTTGAGATGCCGCTTAGCCCAATACGCTATCTGAAATAGGAGCGACGTAAATTGAACAAATGTGATAGAATTTCGCTGAATTCTTATATTAACCAAAGTATATAATGATCTAATCGGGTCTCTGATTGCCCTATGATAGAAGGTTAATAGTGCATTTTACTCTCCATTCCACGCGCTTTAAGATGCCGCCTAGCTCAGTACGCTGTCGGAAATAGAAGCGACGTAAATTGAACAAGTGTGATAGAATCTCGCTGAATACTTATATTAACCTTACTGTAAAATGATCTAATCGGGTCTCTGTTCGCCCTACCCTAGAAGTTTAATAGTGCATTTCACTCGTCATTTCATGCGCTTTGAGATGACGCTTAACCCAATACGCTATGTGAAATAGGAGCGACGTAAGTTGAACAAATGTGACAGAATTACGCTGCATTCTTATATTCACCTTAATGTAAAATGATCTAATCGGGTCTCTGTTCGCCCTAGCCTAGAAGATTAATAGTGCATTTCACTCGTCATTTCATGCGCTTTGAGATGCCGCTTAGCCCAATAAGCTATCTGAAATAGGAGCGACGTAAATTGAACAAATGTGATAGAATTTCCGTGAAATCTTATATTAAACAAAATATAAAATGATCTAATCGGGTCTCTGATTGCCCTATCATAGAAGTTTAGTAGTGCATTTTACTCGTCATCCCACGCGCTTTAAGGTGACGCCTAGCCCAGTACGCTATCTGAAATAGGAGCGACGTAAGTTGAACAAATGTGATAGAATTACGCTGTATTCTTACATTAACCATAATGTAAAATGATCTAATCGGGTCTCTGTTTGCACTACCCTAGAAGTTTAATAGTGCATTTCACTCGCCATTTCATGCGCTTCGAGATGCCGCTAAGCCCAATAAGCTATCTGTAATAGGAGCGACGTAAATTTTACAAACGTGACAGAATTTCGTTGAATTCTTATATTAACCAAAATATAAAATGATCTAATCGGGTCTCTGATTGCCCTATCATAGAAGTTTAATAGTGCATTTCACTCGCCATTCCACGCGCTTTAAGATGCCGCCTAGCCCAGTACGCTATCTGAAATAGGAGCGACGTAACTTGAACAAATGTGATAGAATCACGCTGCATTCTTATATTAACCGTAATATAAAATGATCTAATCGGGTCTCTGTTTGCCATATCCTAGAAGTATAATAGTGCATTATACTCGCCATTCCATGGGCTTTTAGATGCCGCTTAGCACAGGACGCTATCTGAAATAGGAACGACGTAAATTGAACAAATGTGAGAGAATTTTGCTGAATTCTTAAATTAACCATAATATAAAATGACCTAATCGGGTCTCTGTATGCCCTACCCTAGAAGTTTAATAGTGCATTTCACTCGTCATTCCATGCGCTTTGAGATGCCGCTAAGCCCAATAAGCTATCTGTAATAGGAGCGACGTAAATTTTACAAATGTGACAGAGTTTCGTTGAATTCTTATATTAACCAAAATATAAAATGATCTAATCGGGTCTCTGATTGCCCTATCATAGAAGTTTAATAGTGCATTTCACTCGCCATTCCACGCGCTTTAAGATGCCGCCTAGCCCAGTACGCTATCTGAAATAGGAGCGACGTAACTTGAACAAATGTGATAGAATCACGCTGCATTCTTATATTAACCGTAATATAAAATGATCTAATCGGGTCTCTGTTTGCCATATCCTAGAAGTATAATAGTGCATTATACTCGCCATTTCATGCGCCTTCAGATGCCGCTTAGCCCAATAAGCTATCTGAAATAGGAGCGACGTAAATTGAACAAATGTGATAGAATTTCCCTGAAACCTCATATTAAACAAAATATAAAATGATCTAATCGGGTCTCTGATTGCCCTATCATAGAAGTTTAGTAGTGCATATTACTCGCCATTCCACGCTCTTTAAGATGCCGCCTAGCCCAGTACGCTATCTGAAATAGGAGCGACGTAAATTGAACAAATGTGATAAAATTTTGCTGACGTCTTAAATTAACCATAATATAAAATGATCTCATCGGGTCTCCGTTTGCTCTACCCTAGAAGTTTAATAGTACATTTTACTCGCCATTTCATGCGCCTTCAGATGCCGCTTAGCCCAATAAGCTATCTGAAATAGGAGCGACGTAAATTGAACAAATGTGAAAGAATTTCCCTGAAATCTTATATTAAACAAAATATAAAATGAGCTGATCGGGTCTCTGATTGCCCTATCATAAAAATTGAGCAGTGCATTTTACTCGCCATTCCACGCACTTTAAGATGGCGCCTAGCCCAGTACGCTATCTGAAATAGGAGCGACGTAAGTTGAACAAATGTGATAGAATTTCGCTGAATTCTTAAATTAACCAAAATATAAAATGATCTAATCGGGTCTCTGTTTGCCCTACCCGAGAAGTTTAATAGGGCATTTCACTCGACACTTCATGCACTTTGAGATGCCGCTGAGCCCAATAAGCTATCTGAAATAGGAGCAACGTAAATTGAACAAATGTGATAGAATTTCGCTGAATTCTTACATTAACCGTAATATAAAATGATCTAATCGGGTCTCTGTTTGCCATATCCTAGAAGTATAATAGTGCATTATACTCGCCATTTCATGCGCCTTCAGATGCCGCTTAGCCCAATAAGCTATCTGAAATAGGAGCGACGTAAATTGAACAAATGTGATAGAATTTCCCTGAAACCTCATATTAAACAAAATATAAAATGATCTAATCGGGTCTCTGATTGCCCTATCATAGAAGTTTAGTAGTGCATATTACTCGCCATTCCACGCTCTTTAAGATGCCGCCTAGCCCAGTACGCTATCTGAAATAGGAGCGACGTAAATTGAACAAATGTGATAAAATTTTGCTGACATCTTAAATTAACCATAATATAAAATGATCTCATCGGGTCTCCGTTTGCTCTACCCTATAAGTTTAATAGTACATTTTACTCGCCATTTCATGCGCCTTCAGATGCCGCTTAGCCCAATAAGCTATCTGAAATAGGAGCGACGGAAATTGAACAAATGTGATAGAATTTCCCTGAAATCTTATATTAAACAAAATATAAAATGATCTAATCGGGTCTCCGATTGCCCTACAATAGAAGTTTAACAGTGCATTTCACTCGTCATTTCATGCGCTTTGACATGCCGCTTAGCCCAATAAGCTATCTGAAATAGGAGCGACGTAAATTGAACAAATGTGAAAGAATTTCCCTGAAATCTTATATTAAACAAAATATAAAATGAGCTGATCGGGTCTCTGATTGCCCTATCATAAAAATTGAGCAGTGCATTTTACTCGCCATTCCACGCACTTTAAGATGGCGCCTAGCCCAGTACGCTATCTGAAATAGGAGCGACGTAAGTTGAACAAATGTGATAGAATTTCGCTGAATTCTTAAATTAACCAAAATATAAAATGATCTAATCGGGTCTCTGTTTGCCCTACCCAAGAAGTTTAATAGGGCATTTCACTCGACACTTCATGCACTTTGAGATGCCGCTGAGCCCAATAAGCTATCTGAAATAGGAGCAACGTAAATTGAACAAATGTGATAGAATTTCGCTGAATTCTTACATTAACCATAATGTAAAATGATATAATCGGGTCTCTGTTTGCCCTACCCTAGAAGTTTAATAGTGCATTTCACTCCTCACTTCATGCGCTTTGAGATGCCGCTAAGCACAATAAGCTATCTGTAATAGGAGCGACGTAAATTGAACAAATGTGATAGAATTTCGCTGAATTCTTATATTAACCAAAATATAAAATGATCTAATCGGGTCTCTGATTGCCCTATCATAGAAGTTTAGTAGTGCATTTTACTCGCCATTCCACGCGCTTTAAGATGCCGCCTAGCCCAATAGGCTATCTGAAATAGGAGCGACGTAAATTTAACAAATGTGATAGAATTTCGCTGAATTCTTATATTAACCAAGGTATAAAATGATCTAGTCTGGTCTCTGATTGCCCTATCATAGAAGGTTAATAGTGCATTTTACTCGCCATTCCACACGCTTTAAGATGCCGCCTAGCCCAGTACGCTGTCTGAAATAGGAGCGACGTAAATTGAACAAATGTGATAGAATCTCGCTGAATACTTATATTAACCTTAATGTAAAATGATCTAATCGGGTCTCTGTTCGCCCTACCCTAGAAGTTTAATAGTGCATTTCACTCGTCATTTCATGCGCTTTGAGACGCCGCTTCGCCCAATACGCTATTTGAAATAGGAGCGACGTAAATTGAACAAATGTGATAGAATTTCGCTGAATTCTTAAAGTAACCTTAATATAAAATGATCTAATCGGGTCTCTGTTTGCCCTACCCTAGAAGTTTAATAGTGCATTTCACTCGTCATTTCATGCGCTTTGAGATGCCGCTTAGCCCAATACGCTATCTGAAATAGGAGCGACGTAAATTGAACAAATGTGATAGAATTTTGCTGAATTCTTAAATTAACCACAATATAAAATGATCTAATCGGGTCTCTGTTTGCCCTACCCTAGTAGTTTAATTGTGCATTTTACTCGCCATTTCATGCGCTTTTCGATGCCGCTTATCCCAATACGCTATCTGAAATAGGAGCGACGTACGTTGAACAAATGTGATAGAATTTCGCTGAATTCTTTTAAGAACCATAATGTAAAATGATCTAATCGGGTCTCTGTTCGCCCTAGCCTAGAAGTTTAATAGCGCATTTTATTCGCCATTTCATGCGCCTTGAGATGCCGCTTAGCCCAATACGCTATCTGAAATAGGAGCGACGTAAATTAAACAAATGTGATAGAATTTCCCTGAAATCTTATATTAAACAAAATATAAAATGATCTAATCGGGTCTCTGATTGCCCTATCATAGAAGTTTAGTAGTGCATTTTACTCGCCATTCCACGCGATTTATGATGCCGCCTAGCCCAGTACGCTACCTGAAATAGGAGCTACGTAAGTTGAACGAATGTGATAGAATTACGCTGCATTCTTATATTAACCGTAATATAAAATGATATAATCGGGTCTCTGTTTGCCCTATCATAGAAGTTTAATAGTGCATTTTACTCGCCATTTCATGTGATATAAGGTGCCGCATAGCCCAATACGCTATCTGGAATGGGAGCGACGTAAATTGAACAAATGTGATAGAATTTACCTGAATTCTTATATTAACCTTAATGTAAAATGATCTAGTCGGGTCTCTGTTCGCCCTACCATAGAAGTCTAATTGTGCATTTCACTCGCCATTTCATGCGCTTTGAGATGCCGCTTAGCCCAATACGCTATCTGAAATAGGAGCGACGTAAGTTGAACAAATGTGATAGAATTTCGCTGAAATCTTATATTAAACAAAATATAAAATGATCTAATCGGGTCTCTGATTGCCCTATCATAGAAGTTTAGTAGTGCATTTTACTCGCCATTCCACGCGCTTTAAGATGCCGCTCAGCCCAATAAGCTATCTGAAATAGGAGCGACGTAAATTGAACAAATGTGATAGAATTTCGCTGATTTCTTGTATTAACCAAAATATAAAATGATGTAATCGGGCCTCTGTTTGCACTATCATAGAAGTTTGATAGTGCATTTTACTCGCCATTTCATGTGCTTTAAGCTGCCGCATAGCCCAATACGCTATCTGGAATAGGAGCGACGTAACTTGAACAAATGTGATAGAATTACGCTGCATTCTTATATTAACCGTAATATAAAATGATCTAATCGGGTCTCTGTTTGCCCTACCCTAGAAGTTTAATAGTGCATTATACTCGCCATTTCATGCGCTTCGAGATGCCGCTTAGCCCAATACGCTATCTGAAATAGGAGCGACGTAAGTTGAAAAAATGTGATAGAGTTTCGCTGAATTCTTTTATGAACCATCATGTAAAATGATCTAATCGGGTCTCTGTTCTCCCTAACCTAGAAGTTTAATAGTGCATTTTATTGTCCATTTCATGCGCTTTGAGATGCCGCTTAGCCCAATACGGTATCTGAAATAGGAGCGACGTAAATTGAACAAATGTGATAGAATTTCGCTGAATTCTTAAATTAACCATAATATAAAATGATCTAATCGGGTCTCTGATTGCCCTATCATAGAAGTTTAATAGTGCATTTCACTCGCCATTCCACGCGCTTTAAGATGCCGCCTAGCACATTACGCTATCTGAAATAGGAACGACGTAAATTGAACAAATGTGATAGAATTTTGCTGAATTCTTAAATTAACCATAATATAAAATGATCTAATCGGGTCTCTGTTTGCCCTGGCCTAGAAGTTTAACAGTGCATTTTACTCGCCATTTCATGCGCTTTGAGATGCAGCTTAGCCCAATACGCTATCTGAAATAGGAGCGACGTAAATTGAACAAATGTGATAGAATTTCCCTTAATTCTTATATTAACCTTAATGTAAAATGATCTAATCGGGTCTCTGTTCGCCCTACCATAGAAGTCTAATAGTGCATTTTACGCGCCATTTCATGCGCTTTGAGATGCCGCTTAGCCCAATACGCTATCTGAAATAGGAGCGACGTAAATGGAACAAATGTGATAGAATTCTGCTGAATTCTTAAATTAACCATAATATAAAGTGATCTAATCGGGTCTCTGTTTGCCCCACCCTAGAAGTTTAACAGTGCATTTTACTCGCCATTTCATGCGCTTTGAGATGCCGGTTAGCCCAATACGCTATCTGAAATAGGACCGACATAAATTGAACAAATGTGATAGAATTTCCCTGAATTCTTATATTAACCTCAATGTAAAATGATCTAATCGTGTCTCTGTTCGCCCTACCATAGAAGTCTAATAGTGCATTTTACTCGCCATTTCTTCCGCTTTGAGATGCCGCTTAGCCCAATACGCTATCTGAAATAGGAGCGACGTAAATTGAACAAATGTGATAGAATTTTGCTGAATTCTTAAATTAACCATAATATAAAATGATCTAATCGGGTCTCTGTTTGCACTACCCTAGAAGGATAATAGTGAATTTCACTCGTCATTTCATACGCTTTGAGATGCCGCTTAGCCCAATACGCTATCTGAAATAGGACCGACGTAACTTGAACAAATGTGATAGAATTTCGGTGAATTATTAAATTAACCATAATATAAAATGATCAAATCGGGTCTCTGTTTGCCCTACCCTAGAAGTGTAATAGTGCATTTTACTCGCCATTTCTTGCGCTTTGAGATGCCGCTTAGCCCATTACGCTATCTGAAATGGGAGCGACGTAAACTGAACAAATGTGATAGAATTTCCCTGAAATCTTATATTAAACAAAATATAAAATGATCTAATCGGGTCTCTGATTGCCCTATCATAGAAGTTTGGTAGTGCATTTTACTCGCCATTCCACGCGCTTTAAGATGCCGCCAAGCCCAGTACGCTATCTGAAATAGGAGCGACGTAAGTTGAACAAATGTGGTAGAATTTTGCTGAATTCTTAAATGAACCATAATATAAGATGATCTAATCGGGTCTCTGTTTGCCCTACCCTGGAAATTTAATAGTGCATTTTACTCGCCATTTCATGCGCTTTGAGATGCCGCTTAGCCCAATACGCTATCTGAAATAGGAGCGACGTAAATGGAACAAATGTGATAGAATTCTGCTGAATTCTTAAATTAACCATAATATAAAGTGATCTAATCGGGTCTCTGTTCGCCCTACCCTAGAAGTTTAACAGTGCATTTCACTCGTCATTTCATGCGCTTTGAGATGCCGCTTAGCCCATTACGCTATCTGAAATAGGAGCGACGTAAACTGAACGAATGTGATAGAATTTCCCTGAAATCTTATATTAAACAAAATATAAAATGATCTAATCGGGTCTCTGATTGCCCTATCATAGAAGTTTAGTAGTAAATTTTACTCGCCATTCCACGTGCTTTAAGATGCCGCCTAGCCCAGTACGCTATCTGAAATAGGAGCGACGTAAGTTGAACAAATGTGATAGAATTACGCTGAATTCTTATATTAACCGTAATTTAAAATCATCTAATCGCGTCTCTGTTTGTCTTATCCTAGAAGTTTAATAGTGCATTTTACTCGCCATTCCACGCGCTTTAAGCTGCCGCATAGCCCAGTACGCTGTCTGAAATAGGATCGACGTAAATTGAACAAATGTGATAGAATTTTGCTGAATTCTTAAATGAACCATAATAGAAGATGATCTAATCGGGTCTCTGTTTGCCCTACCCTGGAAATTTAACAGTGCATTTTACTCGCCATTTCATGCGCTTTGAGATGCCGCTTAGCCCTATACGCTATCTGAAATATCAACGACGTAAATTGAGCAAATGTGATAGAATTTCGCTGAATTCTTATATTAACCTTAATGTAAAATGATCTAATCGGGTCTCTGTTCGCCCTACCCTAGAAGTTTAATAGTGCATTTCACTCGTCATTTCATGCGCTTTGAGATGCCGCTCAGCCCAATAAGCTATCTGAAATAGGAGCGACGTAAATTGAACAAATGTGATAGAATTTCGCTGATTTCTTGTATTAACCAAAATATTAAATGATCTAATCGGGTCTCTGATTGCCCTATCATAGAAGTTTAATAGTGAATTTCACTCGCCATTCCACGCGCTTTAAGGTGCCGCCTAGCACATTACGCCATCTGAAATAGGAACGACGTAAATTGAACAAATGTGATAGAATTTTGCTGAATTCTTAAATTAAACATAATATAAAATGATCTAATCGGTTCTCTGTTTGCCCTGGCGTAGAAGTTTAACAGTGCATTTTACTCGCCATTTCATGCGCTTTGAGATGCCGCTTAGCCCAATACGCTATCTGAAATAGGAGCCACGTAAATTGAGCAAATGTGCTAGAATTTCCCTGAATTCTTATATTAACCTTAATGTAAAATGATCTAATCGGGTCTCTGTTCGCCCTACCAAAGAAGCCTAATAGTGCATTTTACTCGCCATTTCATGCGCTTTGAGATGCCGCTTAGCCCTATACGCTATCTGAAATAGGAGCGACGTAAGTTGAACAAATGTGATAGAATTTCGCTGAATTCTTAAATTAACCATAATATAAAATGATCTAATCGGGTCTCTGTTCGCCCTACCCTAGAAGTTTAATAGTGCATTTTACTCGCCATTCCCCGCGCTTTAAGATGCCGCTTAGCCCAATACGCTATCTGAAATACGAGCGACGTAAATTGAACATATGTGATAGAATTACGCTGAATTCTTATATTATCCGTAATATAAAATGATGTAATCGGGTATCTGTTTGCCTTACCCTAGAAGTTTAATAGTGCGTTTTACTCGCTATTTCATGCGCTTTGACATGCCGCTTAGCCCAATACGCTACCTGAAATAGGAGCGACGTAAATTGAACAAATGTGATAGAATTTCGCTGAATTCTTATATTAACCAAAATATAAAATGATCTAATCGGGTCTCTGATTGTCGTATCATAGAAGTTTAATAGTGAATTTTACTCGCCATTTCATGCGCTTTGAGATGCCGCTTAGCCCTATACGCTATCTGAAATATCAACGACGTAAATTGAGCAAATGTGATAGAATTTCGCTGAATTCTTATATTAACCGTAATATAAAATGATCTAATCGGGTCTCTGATTTCCCTATCATAGAAGTTTAATAGTGCATTTTACTCGCCATTTCATCCGCTTTGAGATACCGCTTAGCCCAATACGCTATCTGAAATAGGAGCGACGTAAATGGAACAAATGTGATAGAATTTCCCTGAAATCTGATAGTAAACAAAATATAAAATGATCTAATCGGGTCTCTGATTGCCCTATCATAGAAGTTTAGTAGTGCATTTTACTCGCCATTCCACGCGCTTTGAGATGCCGCCTAGCCCAGTACGCTATCTGAAATAGGAGCGACGTAAGTTGAACAAATGTGATAGAATTACGCTGAATTCTTATATTAACCGTAATATAAAATGATCTAATCGGGTCTCTGTTTGTCTTATCCTAGAAGTTTAATAGTGCATTTTACTCGCCATTCCACGCGCTTTAAGATGCCGCATAGCCCAGTACGCTGTCTGAAATAGGAGCGACGTAAATTGAACAAATGTGGTAGAATTTTGCTGAATTCTTAAATGAACCATAATATAAGATGATCTAATCGGGTCTCTGTTTGCCCTACCCTGGAAATTTAATAGTGCATTTTACTCGCCATTTCATGCGCTTTGAGATGCCGCTTAGCCCAATACGCTATCTGAAATAGGAGCGACGTAAATGGAACAAATGTGATAGAATTCTGCTGAATTCTTAAATTAACCATAATATAAAGTGATCTAATCGGGTCTCTGTTCGCCCTACCCTAGAAGTTTAACAGTGCATTTCACTCGTCATTTCATGCGCTTTGAGATGCCGCTTAGCCCATTACGCTATCTGAAATAGGAGCGACGTAAACTGAACGAATGTGATAGAACCTCCCTGAAATCTTATATTAAACAAAATATAAAATGATCTAATCGGGTCTCTGATTGCCCTATCATAGAAGTTTAGTAGTAAATTTTACTCGCCATTCCACGCGCTTTAAGATGCCGCCTAGCCCAGTACGCTATCTGAAATAGGAGCGACGTAAGTTGAACAAATGTGATAGAATTACGCTGCATTCTTATATTAACCGTAATATAAAATGATCTAATCGGGTCTCTGTTTGTCTTATCCTAGAAGTTTAATAGTGCATTTTACTCGCCATTCCACGCGCTTTAAGATGCCGCATAGCCCAGTACGCTGTCTGAAATAGGATCGACGTAAATTGAACAAATGTGATAGAATTTTGCTGAATTCTTAAATGAACCATAATATAAGATGATCTAATCGGGTCTCTGTTTGCCCTACCCTGGAAATTTAACAGTGCATTTTACTCGCCATTTCATGCGCTTTGAGATGCCGCTTAGCCCTATACGCTATCTGAAATATCAACGACGTAAATTGAGCAAATGTGATAGAATTTCGCTGAATTCTTATATTAACCTTAATGTAAAATGATCTAATCGGGTCTCTGTTCGCCCTACCCTAGAAGTTTAATAGTGCATTTCACTCGTCATTTCATGCGCTTTGAGATGCCGCTCAGCCCAATAAGCTATCTGAAATAGGAGCGACGTGAATTGAACAAATGTGATAGAATTTCGCTGATTTCTTGTATTAACCAAAATATTAAATGATCTAATCGGGTCTCTGATTGCCCTATCATAGAAGTTTAATAGTGAATTTCACTCGCCATTCCACGCGCTTTAAGGTGCCGCCTAGCACATTACGCCATCTGAAATAGGAACGACGTAAATTGAACAAATGTGATAGAATTTTGCTGAATTCTTAAATTAAACATAATATAAAATGACCTAATCGGTTCTCTGTTTGCCCTGGCGTAGAAGTTTAACAATGCATTTTACTCGCCATTTCATGCGCTTTGAGATGCCGCTTAGCCCAATACGCTATCTGAAATAGGAGCCACGTAAATTGAGCAAATGTGCTAGAATTTCCTGAATTCTTATATTAACCTTAATGTAAAATGATCTAATCGGGTCTCTGTTCGCCCTACCAAAGAAGCCTAATAGTGCATTTTACTCGCCATTTCATGCGCTTTGAGATGCCGCTTAGCCCTATACGCTATCTGAAATAGGAGCGACGTAAGTTGAACAAATGTGATAGAATTTCGCTGAATTCTTAAATTAACCATAATATAAAATGATCTAATCGGGTCTCTGTTCGCCCTACCCTAGAAGTTTAATAGTGCATTTTACTCGCCATTCCCCGCGCTTTAAGATGCCGCTTAGCCCAATACGCTATCTGAAATACGAGCGACGTAAATTGAACATATGTGATAGAATTACGCTGAATTCTTATATTATCCGTAATATAAAATGAT